>JANHGB010025753.1:0-37639 GCA_026283785.1 Coracopsis vasa | reverse complement strand
GGGAATGGTTTTAACCTGACAGAGTGGAGATTGAGTTCAGGCATTAGGAAGACATTAGGGTGGTGAGGCGCTGGCACAGGGTGCCCAGAGAAGCTGTGGCTGCCCCATTCCTGGCAGTGTTCAAGGCCAGGTTGGACAAAGCTTGGAGCAACCTGTTCTAGTGGAAGGTGTCCCTGCCCATGTCAGGGGGTTAGAACAACACGACCTCTAAGATCCTTTCCAACCCAAACCATTCTGTGATTCTATGAAATATTCACATGGCTGCTCATCTGTTACTTTTTGTACTCACCCTTGGGTTACCTGCTGAGCCTGCCCCTAGCCAAGTGCAAAGACCCATCAGCTGGTATGACCACCAAGCCAGCAAGTTCTTGGCACAGCCTCTAGTGAAAGTCATGGTACGGATGTAGGTGAAAGTCATGACACAGATTTAGACACCCCAGAAAGTGTCTTCAGGAAAGAGGACAGAGCAACTTCCTTTTCCTCTACTGCCACCAAGCAGACTCTGCAGATGCAGCCTCCAGTTCCCCTCCTCACCCTTCATCCCCTGTATGGTCCTTGCTGCGGAAAGCATCCCAGCCTCCATGCATCCAGGCAGACAGGCTCCTGGAAAACCCTGCCCAGAAGAACAGCAGCAGATAGCAACGGGGGCCTCTGTTAGATGGAAGGACATTTCCCTTGTGCTTTAGTGTGCCAGTAGGTCGCCTCTTTTCCCACATAACTCAGGGGGACAGCAGTTAATGAGGGAGGGAACTCGCCTGACCCCACTGCCCTGGAGACGCCCCTATAAACATCACGAAGGGATCACAGAGGCCACCTCTGACTTCCAGGGCTTATATAAACAAAAGAGGAGATATTTGGCAACAGCACCACATTCCCACGTGGTGGATGTGTAGCAGAGGCTGGATGTGATGCATACAATAGCAGCCATGCAGTCAGCTGGGGTATGACTGTGCACTATTTCTATCAGGGATCTGGTCTAAAGTCTAATCCCGGGGACTGCAAGAAGCACTCAAATACTTGGTGCATCTCAATATCAAGTCTAAAATGTGAGTGGGCTGTTCCTGTGTAGTGCTTAGCACTGTTGATTGGCTTCAGTTCCTGAAGAAAGGGTTTGCTCAGCATGGCATGGGAGGTACTCAGCCTTGAGCTGGGTTTAAGCCTTAAACAGGATATGTGACATATGGACTATGTCAAACACTGAGAAGATAAATGCTTCTTTGTTCTGTGCAATTTTCTCTCTTTTAAAACTTCATCCTTGTTACACTTTGCTTTGATTGATTTTAATATATTATGGGAAAGCATATGTGTCTATGTGAGGGAAGGAGAGAGAGTTCCTGTTGCCCTAAGAGAAAGCCACATGGATAGAACAGAGGCCAACACGTCGCTAAAGAAAGGAGGGAAGTAGAAGACCCCTGAGAGATGTCAGGAGAGTTTTTAAGCCTTGCCAGACCCGGTAAAGAGCCTTTCAGGCAAATTTTGTTTTGCAGTTGAGGTTTCACAGGCATGCAATAATGATGGCTTTCCTATGAGTGAGAAGAAAACTGTGTTTGCACAGTTGAAAGAGAAACTGCTAACATTGGCAAAATACAAACCCAATTTGGTTATGTTCTTTGTGGATTTATATGGACAGATTAAGAAAAGTGGAAAGTGTGTCTGACTCTGGATCTTCAGCCTTGGAATCTCTCTCTGTAATTCCTATCGGTCTATATTTTATTCCTTCAGCTCTCCTGTATCTGCTAAGCTGAAGTATCACCCTACTGCAGTTGTAGGAGACATCTGGAGTGGCATTTACCTCTCCAAACTTTGGTTGCCTTTATGTGAGCTTGTCACCTGGACTCCTTTTGTCATCAGTGAAGAGAAATGGGAACTTGAAAGGTCTGGGACACGAGACGTGCTTCAGCTGCCTAGTATACTGTGGGGTTATGATACCTGAAAGTGCTTGTGTCTCCATGCTGATTATAAAATAAGCTTGATAACTGGCCACTCTTGCCCTTCCTCTCCAGCTATCAGAAGTTCTGCTGTGTCCCTTGGTAGCTGTACTTATCTACCTTGTCTTTGTTATAACATCCCTGTTGGCATTAGTACTCTTAGCTCTTCATTCTCACCATCTTCTTTCTGTGCATTGTTCAGCACGGGTGAGCAAGCCTAAACTGCTCCACAAAGCTCTTCTGTTCCATAGAGGCTTTCTGAGGGTCAACAGCATGACCTGACTCTCATGGGAGCAAGGAGTTATCTGCGGTTGATGGCACTGAGTGCAGGGCTGCAGCACAACACTGTGGCTTTTCTTCTGCTCCAGGACTCTTCATGGCAGCTGTGCCTGGAAACTTGGGTCCCTGGGGTGGGTTCAAACAATGACTCAACAAGTTAATGAAAGAACATCTACTGTGAGCTGCTAAGTTCAAAGGCACCAATTCTGGGTCACGAAGCCCCTGAATGCAAACAACTTGTGGTTGGAAGATAACTGTGGGGACTGTGACTATGTACTTGACCTGTTCTTGCATTTGCCTGTATATTCCTAATGTCAGCTGATGCCTGAGGCACGATGCTGGACTAGGTCATTCGTTGGAAAGACTTGGTACATAGAATCATAGAATGTTTTGGGTTGGAAAGGAGTGCAAGATCATCCAGTTCCACACAGCTTTTATTTTCTCATTTTCAGAAGTGTTGAAACAAAACCTGACCAACAGCTGCCTGTTTGGATCTCTTTAATGGCACAATCATGCTGAGCAACCTCAGTTTTTAGGGCAGGTCAAGGGGCCTGTTTCTGTTTACCTGGCAAAACTCAGGCTGACTCCAGTGGTGGAGGATGAGGTTTTAAATCACTTGCAAACTGGATGCTGAGCATAAACTGGAGGATGCTGCTGTTGCCAGAGCGAAACTCATTAAGAGCTGCTTCAGAGAACTGATTTCACTGATAAATAAACACATGGGATTACCCATTATACTGCAGAGGGTGAGGTTAGCACCCACGCTTTTGCATTATGCATGATTTGTGACTGCTCCAAGCATGAACTTGCTGCTTGCTCTTCCATTAACAAGTCCTGGCAGCCTGGCAAAGCCACACAATTTATTGCCACTAGAGAGGTTAATGGATCACTTTACATGTTGATAATGTCTTCTTATTGCAATGGTTATTAAGAAAAATGTAACACAGACTCCAGGAGTTGATAGTAACTGCAAGAGTGTTTGTTTGATTATGGCAGGGATGGAGACTGCTGTGTGCACGGCTCGCTGTGCAATGGTGGTTGAAGCAAGTTCATCACATCCATCTTTCTGCACCCCTCCTTTCTCCAGATTCACCTGTGAGAATGGCTACTGTTTATTAGCGTTGATGGCATAAGAAAATAGGAAGGTTAATGGTGTAAGTAAGTGCCTAAAAAATGGACAAATATAGCGCCCATCTATGCCAGAGCATGCTAGGACTAGATCCAAAGCATGCTTCATCCTTGGCATTGGAGATCTGTGCCCCACACATTGATGGTTGGATTATTCTGTGATTGTGGCAGAGTGTTATAATCTGTAGGGAAAGAATCAGCAAAGTTGGAGTCCGGGGCTCAGATTTCTACTCCTTTTTAAGTGGGAAGATTTAGGAGAGTGCTGCTCAAATGGCTTAATGCCCCTCTGTCTCAGTTTCCCTATCCGTAAAATGCCAAGGAGATCACTGCTGCTTTTGCTGATATTTCTGTATTATTAATAAAGAGCTATATAATGCCCCTCTCTTTGCAGCTTGGTTTTAGTAGCTGGAATATGTGGACATTAGTAGCCACCACTCCAGACCCTTACTAGGACATGATGGTTTTGTCCACCTCATGGTGCAATCTCCATTGCCAAGATCTCCCAGGGAGCCTGGACTCCTTTGTCACCAATGCCCAAGGGACCTGATCCTCAGTTTGGACTCTTTAGTGTTAGGGTTGGATTTCTATTCCTTCAAATATCCAGCTTTGCATCTGGCTGGGTATGGGAGTTTGACTGAGACCTGAATTCCTGGTATGAAGAATGCTGGCACAAGAATGAGCCAGAACACTTGCAGCATTCCAGGTAATTTCCTTTGACTTCCTCTGACTGTTATGGTATTAGCAACAGAGATTAAGTTTCATGTCCTTGCTATTTTGGTATTAACTCTGCCAGGACTTGACAACATGGGGAAGGAGAAGAGCAGCTGTTTCTCAGGGTGATGGGGAAGGCTGGAGCATAGCAAATCTGGATTGCTAAATCCACCCAGGGCAAAGCAACCACAGCCCCTCCTCATGCCAGGAAGCCCTCACGAATGTCACTTTCATCAGATAGTCTTGCATATGCATATGCATATGCATATGCATATGTATATATATACACACATATTTAAAAATAATATATAAAAAATCATATAGAAATATTATATATTTTCAATATATATATACACACACATACATGCATATGTATAAATTTATCTGTGCAATGTGGTGAAAAGAAGACTGAGGAGCCAGCTGTGGAAATACTTGTCTGCAGGAATGTAGGAGCAGCAATGGAGTGTACTGTGGATTTGGCAGGCTTGGTTGTGTTGGATGGTGTCTAAGACCCCACAAACCCCTGGAGATAAATTGCTTGTTGTTTCCCAAGTGGTATTTGGAGTGGGCCTGGGATATAGTGTTCATGGTTTAAATACTTCATCTAGGTCTCCCTTTCTCTCCCGGGATACCACTACAGCTCCATCACTCCTACCTGCAGAAATCAGTACCTTTTTTGGAGCCAGCAGATGCTTGATTACTTCAGGCCCACTTTTCCACTAGGATTATAATCCTTTTGCCTCTTTGCTTAAGAGTCTGTTTCTTCCACGCCTAAAGCCACATTCATAATGCAAGCAAAAGCATCCCTCAGCGGGATGTGTCTTGCAGCTGACCTCACTCTCGAACCCCTCATACATCCCATGCAACGTGCCCCAGGAATTCTAGACATGGTGTATCATGAGGCTCACTCCAGCTGTGCCCAAGGCAAGGCTTGGACGGCAGTAAGGTTGGTCCTGAAGTGTACCTCAAAGGCTTCCTTTCACAGACTACACAAGAATAATTAGCGTGTCCAGAGGCAAGGAGGCTTTGGCTCGGGGATGCTCTTCACAAGCAGCAAAAGAAGGATTCAGAGCCTGTGTTTCTTACCCGGACTTCCTTTTCCCCTGAGCAGAGCCAAGGGACTTGCTGAGCTTGTCCCTGTGCTGCCTCCCTGCTTTGTCCCCTGCATCCCTGTCCAGATTCCTCAAGGCAGCCAAGTCCCAGCCCATCAAGCAGCTCGGTGGCAGACCGCCGGTGATGACAGCTAATTATGAAATGTCACATCGGAGGCTTCCCTTTTATCTCGCCTCCTAGAGCCCAGCCAAGCTTTCCAATGCCCTTTGGTAACAGGGAAAGGAAGTGTCAGTGCAGCAACAACTGCTTCTCTGATAGCAGGATGACAACGCGAAGGGTACACCATGTCCTGGAAGGAAGTGGCAGCTCATGCCATGTAGATGCGGTTCTCTGGTCTGAAAAAGCTGTTTTAAAGAGTGTTCCAGTGTAAGATTAGCTTTCCAGAGGATGTGTTAGACATACCTGCTGCCAAGGCTTGCCATCATCCCTGCGAAACTCTGCTGAATGCACTCCAGGTGAGTTCCTGCAGGATACCTTAGCTAAAGAACTATTAGAAATGGCACAGTCCCATAGTCTCTCTTCAGTCTGTATTCCTGGATTAGCCTGAGCTCAGTTAGGGCTCAGTTTCTTTTAGAAACTGGTGGTTACTTCTCATTTATTATCTACTATAACCTTTCTACAATGTAAAAAAACGGGCTTACTGGCTGGGTACAAGCTGTTGAAGTGGGCTTTGTCAGGGTCCACTGGTCTGGGAATGAGTTACTGTCCCTCCAGTCCAAGAAGCATTAAAACTAGGCTTCTTCAAAGGAAGAAAAAGACAAGTCAAGGCTCCATAGACCACAGTTTCCAAAGTTTATAGGTAATCACCTGGTTTAGAGCAGTGAAGGGCACCGAAGAACTGGAAGGGGAGCATTATGGTGACAGATGGCTTCACTCCGTCAGCAATAAACGTGACACGGATGAAGATGCAAGGCAAGGAACAGGTTTCGAGATCATTCCCATAAGAGTCCTGTTACCTGGCAGCACCCATTCAGCCCTGATGGTCTGGTCCCATGCTTTTCACCCAAGCACGAGGTTGGTTGGTAACAGCAAAACACTTGGTAATGGATTAATGACCTCAGATGAACCTGGCTGCTAGAATGATCTGTAACAGCCAGAGATTCATGTTTTGCCCTTCCTTCATACTGAATTTCATGTTTACTTTTCTGTATCCAGTAGGACAGATTATTTTCAGCATTGCTTAATGGGCAGGTGGTTTAGAATCAAACATAGCCACAAGGCAAGGTGATGAGTAAAGCCTGAACATCGTGCCTGATAGTGTCAGACAAAATGATTCTGCACTTGGAATATTTGGGCTAGATTATCCCAAATTCTTCCTGCCATTATTCCTAGGCAGTGTTCAGAAGAGCCCACCTTACTGAAAACACATTTGCTCATCAGGAAGGACTTATTTGCATAGAGCTTAGATTAGATTCACAGTCCTGATAGTCAAAGTGAGACGTGAAGCCTGGACATGCTACCCAGTCTTACAGTCCCAGGCTTTGCAGAGGGACAAAGGAGGTGAAGCAGTGACACTACTACAGTGTGCCCCTGCACAATGCTGCACAGACACACCAGCTCTTCCAGAGCCAGCTGGGGCTCCGGCATGGCACTACATGGCACCGCATTGACATGTCCCTGCATCACAGTTTCAGCTGTGATTGCAGTGTTCCAGCTGGGTTTCTGGAATCACACATTTGAGGGGCCAGTTCCAAACACAACCTGAGAAGAGCTCCATTGGTTTCACAAACTGAGGGCACCAGCACCTCTAGAGGATTAGGATGTATTTATTCTGTCTACTGCTGCCCTCACTGCAAAAAACACCCCAACCCAAATGTAAAAGCCATGAAAAAGATGCTTGGAATGGAAGCAAGGGGTGGACGTAAGATTAGAGAAAGCCTAGACACAGCTCCAAACCACTGCTCACGGTGGGACATGAAGAGCCAAGAAGAAATGCTTTGCTATGACCTGTCTTATAAGGCTGGGTGGTTCCCAGCAGGGCAAGAGGCTTTTCATGCCCTTCAAACACAATCAGACACAAGTAGGACTCTTCAGCCTCAATCAAATCAGTCAGCCCTGGCTTTCTAGATCTTGGCTGTCCCAGAGATACTGCTTGGAGCTACCCTGCAACTAAATCCTTTAATGACTGACTGTTAATGACACCTGCCCATGGAGGCTTTTAGTCTCCCAGGTGTTAAGCACTCAGCTCAGTGAAGTGATGATGAGCTACAGACATACCAAGAGGGATTGGGGTGCCAAGTTTATTCTATAGCACCTGCAAATAGTCCAAAGAAAGCACTGGTCTCTTCCCACACAGAGTAACCTTCACAGTGTGTTATGGTCATGAGATGCAGATGTTGCATCTTTGCTTCTCATGGGGATTTAAACCCTTAGGAAGTTCCTCTAGCATTCACGGTACTGAGAGGAAGGGAAAGGATCTGAACCCAAAGAGACAAATAATCATTAGGTTGGTTCAAATCTTACAACACAAAAAGATAGGGCAGCCTCCAACTGTTTTCCTCTATCCTCTATCTCAGCAACCTGTGGGAAAGGGGACAGGGCACTCCCTAAAGTGCTGAGGGAAGATGCCACCGCAGGGAGAACTGAATCCGTTTCACAGCACAGATGGACACCTAAGGAGCTGGACCACAGGCTAAGAAGCTGGCAAGATCTCCTGTTTTTCACTTTTGTGGTTGATGCCTAAGATTCCTCATCACTAGACCTTGAAATCCAAAGCATTTCATTTAAGAGATGCCAAAAATCTCTCTTGAAAATTCAGAATGGCACTTGCCATCTTATTTCCTATAGCCTGAATCCAGAGAGTACAAATCACCTTGACATGGCTTTCTCTTTGAAGAAGATAAATGATCTGGCAATCCCTCATTGTCTTCCCCGCACCATCCAAAAAACTTCCCAGACATGGATATCTCTGACCTTTAGGCAAAACCCACCAAGTTGTGCTGGAAAAAGCAGGAATATGTTTTGAAATGCTTTGATATTTTTAAGACACTTTTAAATAGAGATGATGAGACTGATTCATATCTCAGATGTGCAGAAGCAAATCGTACGTTGCTTCAGTGAGCTTTGAGGATTTGAAGGAAGCAATTACAGATTAACACAGTGTTTGATATATCCAGGAGGAATAAACCTGATTTTCTTAAAAACATGACTACTTTTTCTTGTTCCTCCATCTCTTACAAAACTAACCCAGAAGTCAAAGTGGTAAAAGACTGTAATCTAATAGCTGTCAAAGTCCTTAAGCCAAGGACACTTGATGCTAAGCAATGCACAGTTTAAATCCCTGTCAATGCACTTCTTTGACAGTTATTTCTCAAAATGACCAAATTTCTCCTCCTTTAAAATACTTAAAAAGAATTATAGATGATACACAAAGCCAATGTAGACTATACATTGCCCTGGAATCACACTGTTCCAGTTTTTCATGTTACCACTAGCAGTAGATGCCTTAGCTATACTAAACACATTGGTAGTGCTGCACATGCAGTTTATCAGGAGATGTAAAGGAATTAAGTCAATGCAACACTTGGATACTCCATTAAGTTTGCACTCTGCCTTGTGGATTATTAGCATCTCACTTTAAATAGGAAATTGTAGCTTACTTACAAACACATCCATTAGTAGGTGCTCCAGCGTCACTTCAATATCCTCTAATTTAGCTGCTAAAGTCATTGTGAAGTCAAACGTTAGCTCCGGACAGAGAAGAGCCCTCAGGAGTCCCAGTCCAAACCGTCTGTGGCCAAAGCTGGTTCTCAAACCGTAGCAAAGGAGCTTCTCACAGATAAAGAAAACCCGAGGAATCAAACTTTAACATCTGAGTCCAGATGATGCCTGGACCCCGTGCTGGCTGTCAGTGCTGCTTGCGGGACTGAGGATCATTCCATGCGTGCAAGATGGGAGCAGAAGCTGCACTGGGCGTGCTGCTTTCCTTTCAGAGCTCCCCAGTCAGAAACATGGAGTTACATCTGGGAAACCACAACAGAGGGAGGGAGAGACACACACAGAGGGAGAGAGAGGGAAGGAATGGAATAAACTGCCTTTGACTATGACTGATATTTATAGGACTACTTGTTTTTGACTCCAGTCCATTTCTCTGTTCATTTCTGACCTTTCACAAATGGCTCAGCACACTGGAGCGTATTGTAAAACAGGGGCAGCAGGTCCCACAGAAGTTGGCTGTGACCAGTGCTGGGCCAATTCACACAAGCACACCATCAATAGCTCTTTGTCAGAGCATACCAGGCTCTGCACTGTAGCTAGTGATAGAGGAGAACACAGACGTGTAAAAAACAAGGAAACAAAAAGTTGTTTGGATACTAATTTTTTCCTAAGTGTATTAATAGATTCCCTTACCCACTCCCCAAAGCATTGGACTACAGTGGTGACTGCTGAGGTTATGTACAAAGGGGAATAACCTCAAATAATCCTACAGGGTTTATCTCTGGCACCCCTTTTGAAATGTCTTCCCACCACTCAACCCCTTCAGCCCTGCAGCACCCCTGTCCAGGATGCTAAGCACTTCTTGGGGCTAAACACTTCCTTTTATTGCATTTATGGGAAGTTTAAAGCATGATCCTAAGTGTTTCTCCGCACATCTGCTCCTACTTAAGTCAATGGAGAAAAGGTGACATTTCTGCTTGTGTAGCACTATTTGTAGCTCTAACAGCACCACATGTAGAGGTAAGGTATTGATGGACCCGATCCAACTGAAGCTAAACCCAATGAGGATTCTTCAAAGAATTTGGTTAATGCTAGCTGGGAACCAAATAGAAAGGAAACTGAGGCACAAAAAGGAGAAATACTGAAAGTCTTGGTATAAAGGGGTGCTGGTGAAGTCTCCTGCACCCTAGACAGTACCATGTTCACCAAACTGCCTTCCATGATGTCCACATTATTCAACCAAACTCATTCTATTTATTTAATATGTATTCACACAGTTTGAAAACCGAGTGAAATCTTGCATGTGATGTATTCCAGGCAGTGGAAAAAGCCACGAGGCTGCCCTAAAGGATTCAGAAACTGAAGACCAGTATTATTTATAAAGGTGTGAGATGGATAGAGTTGATGGAGCTTAGAGGGACCTTTAGTCATAAATTCCAACTAAACATCCTCAGAGTTATAGCTCAAATCACATTTTCAGACATCCAGCATCAGCATCCGAACAGGAGCTGCCTCTGATGGCCGAGTTTTACTAGACAACAACATGATAGACCATTTGGGACATGATATGATGGATAGTTTCAATAGCAAAGAAGGGCATGTAATTTATTTTCCGGATGGACCAACTCTCATTCACACAAGGCCCTGCATCAGATAATGGGTTAGCTGCTCCAGAAATAAACCCAGCACGGGAAGCTTGTCTACTGCAGAGAAAGACTGTTCATCATCCACTTGCTGCCCTTTCATTAAAGCTTTGACAAAGTGTCTGTCTTCACTACCCTGAGTGGAGGGGTGTTCTAATGAGTGTGGATCAAACCCCAAGGAAACATATTTGGAGGGTATTACACTGAAGGTGGCCAAAACTCAAGGAACCGTAATGCAGTGTGTTGATGAGTGAGCTAATACGCATTGCTCACCACTGCACGAGGCCATGTGGGTACCACTGCAGACAGGATTTCACATGCTCTGCTCTCTAGGAAGCATTTGCAGAAGACCTGCCTGCTGGTAAGCCTTCATCTCCTTTGGCATGCATGGAAATTCAGAGATCCCAGGAAACTACAAGAGCAGGTTGGGTACAAGGATGCTTGACTGACATTTTGCAGGTCCTCATCTCTGATCCACAGCAAGCAGTGCTCAGGTTGTGACAGTATGAGCCAACGAAGGTCCACCAGGATTGAATCATCTGTTTGTCTGCTTCTAACTAACTGATACCACTGTCCAACCAGTCTGACAACAAGAAGAACTTTACTGGAACCAAACATGTGATCCCTTGTCCCTTCCCCACCCCATTGACTGCACAAACGCTATGTGTTAAGTGCTGAAATATGAAATTAAAGATCCTTTTCTGTAGGATCTCTCTGTGCAATAACATGGGGCAACCACGTCACTTGTGTCCCTTGACAGTCCCAGCAGCTGCATTGTATTGTCCATAGAAATAAACAACAGGAGACATCTTCCAGGGTCAGAATGCAGTGTCCATGTGACAGACTCTTTGACTCCAACACAGCCTCATTTTTGTCTTTACAAAGATGAATTTCAAGGTCATTTCAAAACTGGTGTCAGGCACAAGCCAACGGCTTAAGGGAACACATAAAGGCTTCCCTGATGCCTGCTCAAGAAACACCTGGCAGTAAAACCATCACGTGCACCACCAGCAACAGCAAGGAGGATGAATGGATTGATGGGTTCTCACCCAGGCTCAGCTTTACATGTCCTGAGCTTCCATTATCACAACAATAAATAGCAGATATATGACATATACCAGCTCTTAGACCCTTACAGTTGCAATATTCAGCTTAGCAATTTTCCCACTGATCAATATTAACTGTCTTTAGAAATGGTCAGAGGTTTGGAGAAAATACTGTAGATGTAAAAGGTCTCTTTGCTGAAGTAACCCCTGTGGAATTTCCCTAACTCTTAAACTGCAGGGTATTTTGTGCCCAGGGGTATTTCTCTTTCAAATTTTCCTTCAAATTGCAGTACAATTTCAGATTCAAGGCAAAGCACAATGAGAAATGTTCTAAAATATAGAAAATGTGCAGAAAATGAGAAAAAAATTGTCTCCTTGTTCTAGTGATAACTGAAGCAGTTGGCGTGGCTGTGGTAAAAGAAATACTGATGGTAAAAACCAAAGGTGACCAGAGAGTATAAAGTAATTTCACTCAACCCGTTGCAAAAAGTGGATAGCAGAAATCAGAGTCACAAAACCAGATCTAAGCAGAACCTCTTCAAACAAACCAAAGCTTGGGGACCTCTGGATCTATCCCATTGGCGTTCATGTAACTCTCACTTGAACATTGCTTACCCCGTATGACCTCTTTTATGGAAATAGCCTCTCAACTACAATAAACAAGAAGCAGAAGTTCATTGAGTTCCCCAGGGATTATTCCCAAACCCTCTGCACATGTATGCATGTATGCATGTGCATTGTATGTACACATGAACGTGAGACCACATGTGATAATGAGAAGATCTAGCTTGGTTAACTCTTCAATGCAGTAAGTACAAACACTTTCCTTATTAAATCATTACTTCCATCTTTTCTAATTCCTGAGAATTTATTATTTTGGCCTTTGCAAGCATGAGACCTCTTCTATTTAAAGCAGAGCATCCATCTGACAACACACCAGGGTATTTGTGCAGAACAGGATGTTCTCCTACACCCACATTTTCCCCCCACTTCCTTCCTAGTTTTCTTCTACCATTTGGGAATAAGAGCAGAAGAGAGCTGAGGAATGGAGACTGTTGGAACATTTTTTTTTTTCCAAAATGAGATTTCAGCAAAACATGCTGTTTTTCAAAAGCTGAAATGTTACGTGGAAAAACACTAGGTCCCAGGATTGTTCTCTTAGGGGAGTTTCAGGGGTGAAGGTGACTGGAGATGGTAGGAAAATGTCATCCTGCAAGGGCTGGCTTACAAAGACAGTGGTGTGAAAACAGAGCATAAAGTTTAGTGAGTAAAGCCAAAGGCTGACAAGAAAGGTTTAAAGAGCAGATCTAAGCCTAATGAGTCCCCTGATGCTATGTTTGCGCCAGCCCAGCTTGCAAAGATGGGAGCTGAGGAGTCTGGGGAGAAGAACAGGCAGATTATTCTTGTATGAGGCAAAATGCATGCTGGCCTCATGGAACCCAGAAGAAAAGGGAGCCTGGCTCACCTTCACTGGTTTAGCCAAGGGGTCAAGTCCTCAGTAACTGTGGATTATGAACATGGACGACAAATATGTGTGAAAGCTCATTTAGGACAGCGCCTTTGCCATCCCACAAACTCAGGAGGTGATGGCAACTCAGCTGCAGCAAGCTGGGCCGTGTTTCTGCCTAACTAGTAGAGAAATTTTATGACCTTTTCTGCTTTAAATGATTGAAATGAGGATTTAAATATGAGTCTTTTTGATGTCCTGCACAAGCTTTTCTATGCTCTCTCTTTTTAAGAGCAACTAATAGATCTGCTGCAACAAAGTGTGAAGCTGTTCTCTTTGAGGAAGGTGAAGAGGGAGGTCCCATCTTCTTGGTAAACTTGGATGACAGGGAAGCATCTGCCTCCAAAACCCTCTTTCTACCTCCAGTTTTCCTTCCCCCACAAAAACCTGGATGTAGGAGCTCACCAACCTGACACCTTCAGGTTGGACTGCAGTAATTCACTCAGTATGGGGCTAAGCGTGAAGCTTAGCAGGCTCCAGCTGGCTCAGAGCGCAGCCATCTGCCTTCGCCTTGGTTCATGATGCTATAAGTCAACCCTATCCTGCAGTAGCTTTCAATGTCAGTTGAAGGCCTTGATGGTAGCTTTCCAATGAATTCAGTAACCTTAATGCTTCATCAAAAACCTATGGCCCAACCTCAAAGCTATGCTCCAGGTTGCAATGCAATGATTTCATCTGATCTATGACACAACAGGCATCTAGCCATGACACAGTATCTCCAGAGGGATCCTGCAAACCTTGGATCTGTGCAATCAAGGCAATGAGGAGAAGGCTTTTAGGTTTTCTCCATGGGTATGGGTGAGAACGTGCACTATTCAATCTAATCACAGACAACCTGAGAAAGGGGGCGAGCAGTGAGGAAGCACAGTTTGCAGGTGACACCATGGTATTCAGGGTAGTGAGAGCAAGGGCCTGCAGAAAGATGTAATGAAACTAAGTGAATGAGCAATAAATGAGCAAATTAAACTTAATGTAGCCAAATGTGAAGTAATGTTCATGGCAGGAAAAATGTTCTGAACTTCACGTATAAAATTATGGTCTCTGGGCTCACTCAGATATTTGGATTATAATAGTTCTATGAAATACCAGTTCATTGCTCAGTAGTGGTGGAATAAGCCCATAAAATATTAATAATTACCATGGGGCAAGCCAAAGAGAATATTAATACATCACTGAAGCAAATCTGGGTTCACTTACGTCTTGAATCCTTGATCCCTTTATCTCCAGGAAAGATACAGAGATGATGGACAGGATTCAAGGAAACGCAATAAATGTGATTAAATGTAAGAAAAATAACTCATATAAAGAAATGACTAACTAAGCAAAGTGGAGTCTTTTGTCTGGAAAAGAAAAAGAAAGATGCTTGAAGGAGAAATTAAGGAGATCTACAGAACAATAATAGGGGTTCATCTAATAAGGCTGTCAGGAGGACACTCAGAACAAATCAAAGGAAGCAATTAAAGCACAGATGATAGCTGGCACTCCTTGCCAAAGGATGCAAGGATGCAAAAGTTTACCTGGGTTCAGAAAAAGACTGGAAAAATTACAGGATTATAAATGCATAGAGGGATACTGGATGTCTAGAGGCCACATCCAACACGGTGGTCCCCAGGCTGAGAACATGTGGAAGGTGGGAGAATATCCAGGGAAAGCATCATGTATGTTTTCCACTGTCCTCTCTGCATCGCTCATACCCACTGCTGGAGATAGGACATTGCAAGAGCCCTTGCTCTGATGTGGTACAATTGCCCTTAAATTTCAGTCCCATAGGAGAAGCTGCCCCAAATTTATAATGAATTTTCCCAAATGTCCAAGCTAATTCGAGACTCTGCAAAAGAAAGTTCTCCATGAAGTGCTTGATGCCCCAAAAGACAGATACATCAGAGACTCTGTGAAGTCACCAGACCTTTAGATAGTACTGCTAGACTTGCATGGAAGGTATGTGCATGCCGAAGCCGTGGAAGTGGTGTGACACTGGTTGCTGTAGCTCCAATCTACTGAACAGGAGCTACTTGTTTCTCCCACAGCAGATATGTTTTCTTTTAATTTTATTTATTTTTATAAGAGGGATTTAGATGTGTTTATTTCCTTTTATTTATAAGTCTTGCCTTTGTCCCAGAGTGATGACATCCTATGGAGGAGCATCTACTTTGACCTGTAGATATATTGCTGCTGGCAAAGCTGACGGGTGAGCCCACCGGTGGAGAAAGGAGCTGAGCATGGCTAATGCAACCTCAGTTACAAACATGCCTTTCCTTCCAGAGCAGCTCCCCATCCCCAATGGCATGGGCCAAGCCTGCAGGTGCACGGTGCACTGCCAGGCAAGGCTACAGCACATCTGAGGGCTGCTCAATGGGCCAGCCGAGATCCCACGTGTCTGTCCATCCCCAGGCTGGCAATGGGACGGAGAAGTCATTGCTTGCAGCTGACAGGCTTGCCAGGCTGGGGCAGATGAAGAATGAGTGTGGGAGTCCCATTCCTGACCTCTCGCCTGCAGTGGGATTGACATAACTCCATAGCGGAGGAAAAATGCCGCTTCCACACGACAGCAAGATAAACGTTTTTATAAGGAAGTCCCCAGATGGGAAGCGCCAGCAGCCCTGAGGTATTACAGAGACAGGAGTCATGCTGCCCTGGCAGGTTTAGCATCCAGGCTCACCCCAGCCTTTTTACAGCCTTTAAGAGGAATGTTTCTGTTTGTTTTATGAAGCGAGCTTAGCATCAGCAAAATGGAATCATCCTGCCTTTGAAGAGTCCCAGGTGCTGTAGGGAACTCAGCTTTCCAGTTTAAAACTCATGGCTATCACTTCTATTTTATTGTCACTATATTCAACCAACATCCCATCTCCTTCTTCGGCACAGCTGCTGCTGTCTGTCTTTTGTTCACTGTCCCCATTGCATTACTCTCTCCTCATAGGTGGTCCCTTTTTCCTTGATGGCCTCACACAGCTCTCTGTAACCAAGACATTGTTTTACTTTCATGATTTAACTGAGAGCCCTGAAAGCCATCCTTTGGCTAGAAGACATCTGTCTCCTGTTCTTCTCACATACACTCTCCTTTAAAGGCCACTATGGAAAAAGGAGGGGAAACCTCAAGTTTTCTCTCTTCCAGACTTCCCCCAAGGCCAAACAAGCCACCCAAGGATGAAGGAGACATTTCGTCTTTGGCACAGGCAAGCTGAGTGGGTGATGCTCAAATGGGTCTTGTCTGTTTCAGCTGGAGAGAGAGGGCTATGATCATGGTGAACATGAAAGAATCAAGAGTCCCCCAGCCTGGTTAGTCTCTGTGTACCCAAATCTGCCTCCCACGGCAGCAATCTCTGCAGCACAATTCACCTACCCAAATCACAGCAATAGAAACACACTTTTAATACTGTCAAGAAACCCTCCCCTTTTCTGATCCTATTTGCCACAATTCAATGTCCCACTGGTGTCTTCCTCTGCTTTCCTAAAGCATGGATCTCCTACATCTCAAGGTGACCTCTTAGGCAAGGCTTCTGCAGTGATATCATTTCACTGGGAGACTGTTGTGCTGCGCACACTCTCAGAGATGCCCAGATGCCACTGAGTCACACAAGCCTATTATTTAGCATCTGGGAGGGATCCCTCTTCAGCTTCTATCCTTGATGCAGCAAATCAGCTGCAGCAAATGACTAAAAATAGACTGAGCTTGCCCAAGACTGCATCTATAATGGATCAATTGCTTTTTATACATTTTTTGGCTCGCTACAGTGCTGCTTTGTCATGTCGCTTTCACTTGTTTGGGCGAGATCTTGAAATAATAGGCACATTCAGGAGATATAAATATAGCTATTTGTTGCCTTAAAATGGGTCTGCAGACAAATCACAGTCCCAGCTTCAGGTATTAGGAAGTTAAATCTGCCTCCCCAGTCCTCTCTCTTTTGGACCTGTATCAAACTTCGGGCTTTGCAGCTTGAAGACTGCTTTATCTTAAGCTATAGGCAAAAGCTCTTCTGCACAAAATTCAGACCCTCATAGATGTTGATTTAAGCAGCTTTTGATGCTAGTTGGGATTTGATTCCAATCAGAAATAGCATGGAGTTAACATTGAAAAGCTTCAGCACACTGAAATAAAAATAAATGCACTCCATTGTGTAGCTTAACGGGGTGCTGATTTCTTGGGAGCACATAAATAGGAGGCACAGAGCACATCTGTTTGCTGGCATTGGGTTGGGAAAGAGCAGGGGAAATTTGGAGCTCTGTCACAGGGACAGGCTGAACTTTGTTCCCATGTCTTGCAGTACTGCACAAAGTCTTCTCTGTAGAATAGCCAGTTAATTAAAAATGATATTTATGGTCCCCTGGTGATGCATGACTGTAATTCTTCTATTAGTATTTCTACAAAGTCTGGCAGAGCAAGAGGGTTGGGGCCCCAGCAATGCAAACAGCAGTCCTCATCCTCAGTGCAACCCATGTGGCTGGAGTCCACACAAGAGGGGCTTTGGGCAGCCAAGCCCCTCTCCATCACACTGTGTTTACCAAAGGGTTTTATTGCCCGGGTCTTCCATAGGGAACATGGGACACCCCCTGCCACACTCTGAGATTCCCAGGTAGTTTTCAAGCAGAAGTGAATTAACCTGCCCGATGTGGTTGGTACGATGCTCTCAGCCCACTTTATCACTTCCTCACATCGAGACACACGGGGGCACAGAGGAATCCAATGCAGCTAAAAGTACCAACACCATGTCCCGTGCTTGACCCACCAGACTTCACATCCCATTGCCTCCTTCCTCCTCTAGCTCACATCCAACACAGCTCGCAGGAATTATCCTCAGGCACTGATAGGGTTTTTCCCTGACACTTCCAGTAAGGCTGGGCATTTAGAAACATCTGCAGTGTTTCCCGCTATGTGATGCATGGGTTTTTGGATAGCAGGTGACTTGATGACTCAAGAAGAAGTAATGTCCTGAAACTTTAAAACATGCACATGATAAAACACAGAGGTGATGGGGGGGGTGAAAAGGAGCATGGAGATTTCCAGTCATTTTAACCCCCCTGTTTACGCAACTGCTCTGCACGTGGTCAGCAAGAGGAAGAGGCTTCTCCAGAGGCATATACGAGCAGGAAGACAGCAGATGGGGATTAGGGAGGACATTTTTCCAACCTGACCACTCTCAGCAGCCCCTGTGGGCTCCCACTTGCTGTTTTAGCCTGAATTTGAAGACATTTAACGTAGTGAAGCAAGCTCCCATTTAACCTGGCCAAACGATGCCCCAGAGCTGTCCACCTCTCATGGTCCCCACTTTCCCATCCCACTCTATCCCCCTCCCTCCTCCATCTCCAAAAGATTTTGGATTTGGGAACTGCTACAGAAGTCCATAATTGAATTCTATCCCATCGCTGCCCCATTCCATCCCTCCACATCCCCCAGCACCCACTTCCACCCTGATGCCAGCAGCTCACCTTTGGCAGGGATGTGCAGACCCTGAGCTCTGCGGGTACCCGTGAGGGTCTGCAGAGCCGCGGGAGCTTGCGCCTCATCCTCTTGTACTTTTTCATATCCTTAATTTGTGTTAAAGGTAAAGATAAAGCTCCTCTTATGGTACATATCCAGTTGCCAGCAGCATCTATTAATAGCTGTTAATTTGTCCTAATAGCTGGACACTGCAAGTACGCTGCAGTGATTTGTTATAAGCGTGGCAAACACAAGTTTACAGTTGTTGAATGTTTCGCTGATACATAAAGACTCTATCCTGATACCACTGAAAATAAGACTAAAAACCTCTTTAACATTTTATTAGCAAGCCCTTACCTCTATTCCTTTTTACACACTGCTAGTCAGTCTGCTCATGGAAAGAAAAAAGAGATGATGAAAGCTAGAGAAACTGCTTGACACACTCCTTTTGGCTTTGTGTATTTCACTTTGAATTAGGATGCCAAACCAGGAGAATGACACTGCAGACTTCTGAGGCATTAAAAAAACATGAGTCAGTGCTCAGCATGACTTGATTTGCTAAGAAAAAAGCCTCAAACTAAGGAATTCAAAAGGAGAAAATACTGTTCAGGCTCTTTCTCATTGTCTCCTGGTTTTGTCGTGCTTTCCTGTGCTTTAATGCTCTTCCCTAGGATAGTGAAAGGTAAAAAATCTTGTTTTCTGACCGAGTGTGGCATTGGCAGGTAATCACTTGGTTGGAGTATTCAAGGCTTTAGGAAGGGTTCAGGGAGTGTGAGACTCCAAGAGGGATGTGCCATTCTCCATGACCTGGCATATGGTCCCCTTGGATTCACTGAGCTTCCTACAGGCCTCACCTGGTTCTCCATGGTCACAGATGACCAACAAGCACTTCCGAGAAGAGGCCATTCATGCTGTTGGCCTTCAGCCTTTCCCTCCACTGACTCCTGGAGGCAGCCTTGGCAGTTCAGTGGGATGAATCCCCTTCCTCAAAGCCTGGCAAGGGGCAGCAGCAGATGGGAAGGACCACCTTGTCTGGCTCAGCTACTTCACAGTCCTGCTGCTGCAAGTAGTCCTAGGAATGATGTTTAGTTTAGGAAGAGCCAGAGGAATATCTTCCCATGGATCTATCATCACAAAAGCCACAAACACTCTGTTGCATGTAAGCCGTGGCAGAAGGCATTGAAGTATTGTCAATACTCCTACACAACTACAAGATGCGCTAGCTGGATTCACTGGATAGTTCCAGAGAGCAGACTGGAAGGCACAGCAGGTTAAGGCACAACACCCCTGACAATATGATCTGGGGAAATGACTTTCTGATCCCATAGCTAGAGTGTGGCTTACCTCTGAAGGTGTTAGATCACACAATTCAGGCACCAGGGAGAGTGTAACACCTTGAGCAGTGCCAGTGCACCCCATCTTACATCCTCTCCCTACATCAGCTCAATCCCCAAAGTGGGCTGACCCCCATGAACAAATGACTGATCAAAGAGAAATGCATTTCTCTCTCCTTGTCCCAGAAACTGAAGCCTGGCTTATCATGACATAATAATAGTCTGAACAAGCAGCGGTCTCCTCTATCATGGTGCTTGGCTGAAATGATCAGCAGAGATTCCTCCCCGTGCCGCAGCGATGGAATAGAGATGACAAATCTGTCAGTGATTACGCTCCATTACATCCTTGCAAGATTTCTTGTGCTGCCTGCAGAGTAGATGTTCTTGCTTGGGTTTTTGAAGGGTTTGAGATAAAACAGACAGCCAACATCTCTGGTGGCAGCCAGCTGGTACTCCAGGGTTTAATCCTTTCCCAGCTCTGCCCTGTGGATGTACAAAGGCATTGGGGATGCAGAAATCACTACTTTTCTGAGTCTCAAGGGCATTTATTAGGAAAACACCTGTGAAAAGCCCATGCTCTCTGCTCTTTACACTCCTTAGTGGGAACCTTTCTGCAAAAGCAGCCTCTAGTATATACAATGTTGGGTCCCAAACCCTGTGGATCAGAGGGTGCCTGAAGTGGTATTGGAAGAGAACAGGGCTGAATCCAGAGATACCATTTCAGTCTTAGCAAATCATAGGGACTGCAGTGGCATGGATGGACTTGCTCAAGTAACCAGTTCCCATCCCTGAAAAGCATCTATGAAGCAGAACTGTCTGAAAATGGTCCACAGTCAGTGCTGGAAAGCAAAAGAGTTGCGTTGAAGAGCCGATACTCTCCTCAGTGAGTTCAACAGGGGACAAAGGGAAAGTGCTTGCAGGAGGTAAAGCTAATGGTCGCTCCAGGGAGTGACAGGTTTTGCTGTCACGCGTTGCTCTGACAGACCCATCAGGAGGCACTTAGCTATAAACCCCCAAGATCTCTGCAAGGGAATCCTTGCCCTGCTTCTGTGTTTATGTTGCTCTGAACAGCCTAGTTAATGCAAGAGCAAAAAATGGCAAAGTAATGGGCCTCTTTAGAAAGGTTTTAGGCACTTAGAGGAAAGCAGGAAGCCAAGGCCTGTGTAATTGAATTGCTAATCTCTTATCAGATCTGGCAGGCTATATACGCTTGTTAAAAACAGGTTTAAGCCCACAGCAATTTTTGTTTCAATTCTAGGTACAAGCCAGGATCCTTGATTCCTTCAGCCCTGAAATGCTTGCAATAGTGACATGCCCTTCTTTAGAGAGCTGCACTCTGGCAAAGCCCAGACACCAGACAGCATCAACATGGTCCTCTTCCTCCTTAAATTAAAGTCTCTCCTGAGGCTCCTCTCTTGGTGATGTTCACTCACATCATCTTTCTCTTTCCTCTTTCAAATCTAAGTCACTTGTATCAGGGACCTCAGTGAGCTCAGCAGACTGGTGCCAGGTGTCACACAAACACCTACAGAAGGGTTTTGTTGCTGTCTCTGTGCCTCTGCACACTTTGCATCCCCTAAAATAAGTACCAATTGTCCCGCTGTCTAACCTGACGAAATGGAGGACCATGGGGCACTGACCAGTTTTGCAGCTGAAATACATTCCTTGCTGATACATCCCTCCTCCTATATCAATCACATCTAATACTTGCAGACTACTCCTGTTTTGCTGAGGAGAACAGGCAGATGTAGAGGTATGAGATGGGATTTGGGTTAATTCATCACCTTAAGGAAAGTGACCAGAAAAAGATTAAAAGATCCCCATTCATTTCAGCATCCTGGTCACATACCTTGGTGTTTATATTCCCCTACATGATTCTCTGACCTGCTTGAAGGTGAGGAGGGAGAGAGTGTCCCAAGGAGCATTGTTTGCTCGGAGACATGCTTCACCCCTTAGGTGAAAGAAAGGGGCAGTGTCAGGCTGGAAATCGAGCTGCTCACCACTGCTGATGGGAGAGGTCCCAAACAGTTACATGCAGCCATATCTCCATTGATACTGATGGGTTTGTCAGCGTAAAGTGCCCTCATCAAAGTGCTCCTAGAGGCAAAGGGGAAGATCAGTGGCATGGGGTGGTAAGAGACCTCTAAAGATTAAAACCCATACAGCACAGAGATGTTACATGCACTAGAAAGCAAGAGGAAAACACTAGAAAGCAGCAGCCTAATGGCTGGGACCACAATCCTGGAGATCCCTGCTGCTCTGGGATTGCATGGCAAAAGCCTTCAATGCACCTGAGCAATCAGATGAAGTGCCTGAAATCCCACTTAACATCTGCAGAGGATGTTTGCAGCCATGGGGAAACTGCTCAGCCTTTCTGGAGGGGGGATAAGGCACATAAGACCTGCCAAGGACAGGATCTGGGATGGATTTCACCAGCACATCTGTTGGACTGGCCCTGGATGTGGCTGGTGGGAGACATGAGGGAGGATTAAACACTTAGGAAGAGAAAATCTCTGGTTTGCTCTTAGGACCATCTTTCCGATGTCTACAGACATTAGAATATATGGCCTGCTTCATTTCAAAAGGGTGTTTGAGAATGCCCTGACCCAAGTACCAAGGGCATACAAGTTTTATTCATATCACTGCAGCAGTAAGCAGTCATTGGCTAAATCAGCATTAAACATTTCAGCATCTCAAGAAGGGGGATGCACTGAAAGTGTTGAAGTTATTGTGGCTTAACAAATTACTGGTCATCAGCTTGAAGATGTTTGCATGCTTCCAGCACATTATAACAGAAAACATATTACTTCAAATTAATGATAACAACTTCCTGATCTGTGATAACTCAGCCACTTGCAGGCATCCCTGCGTACCCCTTAGTTTATGTGACCACTCTCACTTGGTTGAGGGAATAGGGAAACACTCACATACAAAGAGAATTTCCCTTTGTATATCTATGATGATGACCCAATCACCTAGAAAAGTATCTTTATGATGTTCTTAAATACACATATTGAACAGAAAGCAGATTAATAGTTTTAGGATGAACAGGTCAATTTTGACAAATGTGCAATGGTTTCTATGACCAGCACAAGATTTCGTTTGTCAGAAGAGAGAAATCTGTGCTTCAGCACCCAAGCAGGCAGAGTGCAGAAGGAGAGCAGAGGCAATCAAGTAGGGCTCTCCCACCTCATAGGACCTGCTTTGTCACTTGTTCCTTTAATGCAATCCATTGCTTGTTCTTGTTCTGTCTTCCTTTTTTAGCTGTTGTCTCCTAAAGTTAGGAAAGTCTTATTTTTAGTTATTGTTTTTCCCTCTCAAGTGAAAGACTACTTTGGAAAATGGAAAGGGATGGGGAAAGGCAGCTTGCAGGATTGCTGAAGAAAGCCTTTTTCACCCAATTTTAGAAATCCAGCTTCTGAGAACAACACCTGAGCACAGGGAAGTGAATGAGAAGCACACCCAAACTGTGGATGTGATTTGAAACCTTGAGGTATTTTGACTCTCTCCTGTATATCTGGACTGATCATTGTAAATCATGACAAACTGTATTTCCTAAGGGCCTCTTTGGGAGCTCTGACCACTAAGCACATTGTGAACTGCAGTCTGAATGAATCAGAGTAGTTTCTGATCTACATGGCTTCTAAGAAAAGAAACAAGATCTGTGGCTTCTCCTAAAAGGTTTTGCAGATCTGTGAGTCCCAGAGAAGCAGCATTTCTGTCTCCACACATGCATGTCCTGAACAGAGCTCTTTCCATCCCTTTTTCTGCTCAGTCCTGGCACTAGGTACAACACACTGCCTGCTGTGTGCCGTCTCAAAGGTATCTGTGCTTTAGTACTGGGCAATGGGAATGTATCCTCACTGAGTGATGTAGCAACCCGTGTTAAGCTTTAACCATAGGCTCCCTATATAGGCAGGAAACAGTGTCTTGTGCAGTGGGACTAAATAGGTAAGAAGCATTCAGGCTAGGGAAGATTACAGAGGGAAGATACAATCAAAGTGTATAAAATCATGAAGGACACAGAGATAATAAATACAGAAGGATTTATTCTTGTTTTAAAAGTTATTTGGTGCTGTTAACACCAGGACTAAGGACTATGCAATGTCATGGTGAGGCTGCAGGTTTAGAATGAGTAAAAACTCTAATTTGAACAGTTCATCGTGAAAATAGGGGAGATATCACGAGTGGATGCAGGGAGGCCAATAGCATAAGTGGGTTGGAAATATAATTAGGCAAATCCACATAGGAAAAGTCCATAAAGGGTTGTTAAACGATGAAGTCAGGAAGTGGCTGACCTAGTTGTACCTGGGCAGTGGGAGGATGTACTGAGGAAGCATCCCTCCTGACTTGCCTTGTTTTATGCTTCTCCTCAGTGCTTGTGGCTGGCTGCTGCTGGAGGCTGGGTTTTGGGGCAGAAGAACCTCAGTTTGACCTAGCAGAGCTGTAATGTTATGTCACAGGTCACATTATCTCAGAGTCCTCCTGACTGTGATTCAGAGCCGGAGTGTGATGCAGCTTTGCCTATCCTCCCACACCCTGCATGGACTGCAGAGCAATGTGAGGACATCATAGTCTATTTAAGCACGTGTTAGACACCTGAAATGGTTAGTTTAAATCCCCCCTTTTCTGAACATGATTTGCAAAAAGCAATAGCAAGTTAAGTGTCTAAACTACACCACTTTTAAGAGGACTTACTACACTTACTCTGCTTATACAGCTTTAATAATCTCTCTAGGCACCACCACAAAATGTCTATGAAAATCAGGCCTAGATTGATCTTCTGGTGCTCAGACAATACTTGCAAAATGCCTTGTGACCCATAGGTAGAAGCTATGGTTTCTCCACACTTTGTAGCCATTATTAATGAGGCTTTTCAAATGTTGGATTGCTTGGAAAAGGCATATTTTGTCTGTTTGCAAGAATTATATCAGCAAGTCTTCTTCCCACAGATTACAGACAGCGAATGCATTCAATGCAGCAAACCCCACTGATGCCTCCATCAATCTCTGACTTTTAAAGCTGGTTCTTACACCTCTTATCTTCCCCACCTTATAGGAGCAAGGTGAGAAAAGAGGAGCTTTCAAGCTTGGCTGGGCAGATTGCGTGCAGCCATGGCAGGCTCCAAACAGAACCACAAGCGCTAGAAACATAAATCAGGTCTGTAACGTGAGGCTGCTGGAGGAGAACTCTATTTTATGTACTTGACCTGTATCCAGGGTTCATTTCAACATGACTCTGGTGTAACTCGCTTTATCAGCTGTAAAGACAAGCTCAGCAGCTGTACATTATGTTCACACTCCAAAGCCACTGGAAAAAGCAAAGCCCCAGAGCAGACCTGTGGGAACAGACTGAGGAAGTCCCTTCTAAATCATTTGTTTTCTCTGCTATAAAGCTAAAAGAATTTACCTGAGATGGACCCAAAGTAAAATAAATTCATTCAATTTGGGGATATAGTTTTTAAAATAAAGAAATCTCAAGCTCAAGTCTAAGGTGAAGGGGTTTATTAAGTAAATAATTTCAACGTTTCATGTTGAAATGTTAGAACAGAGCTTTTCTGGTTTGTCAGGAAAAATAAGGTGCCTCTTTTGGTAGCAGAAAGCATTAATTGCATTCAGCCTGGGTCTGTGGATAGTTGCAGTCAGCCTGAAGCTGCATTTCATAGGATCAGAGAATCGTAGAATCATTTATTAGCAAATAAACTATTCATCTGAAAAATGTTATCTTGTCCTACCCCAAATGTTCTTCCCATTGCTTAAAAATATCCTATTTGTAGACAAAGCTATTGTTAAGCATAGATTGGTTCTATTGTGGTTCATTGTCTGGTGCAATATCTCCTTGGGAAAGCAAACCAATTATGCTGTTCTATTTTGGAGCCTCGGTGCCTGTTTGTGCAGTTATTACATCTCAGACAGGACTATAGACTTACAGTCTTTGAAAGATAGGAGTGTACTTGCCATAAGCAAATACCTAAGTTTCAGTAACTTTGAGGTATAAATGGTCACAACACAACTTAGGAAGGCAGGAAGAGCTGAAATCAGTGGAATATTCTGTATCCAGGTCCCTTGTATCAAAAGTAAGCCCCAAAGTAAAAGCATTGTTCCTAACCAACAAACATTTCATTATAGAGCCAAAAAAAGGAGAAAAAAGATAAATGGAGAAAAAGCCTTAGATCTGCTGCTTGTAACACTGATGCTTTTCATTATTTCGAGGATCTTCTAAAAGCCTGATTGCTTGCTTTGGCATTTGAAGTTTTCTCTCTTTGTGAAGTGGGTACAGCATGGATAAAATGAATCATACCTGTCTTGTCAAGGTGTCCTGGCCTTCTGTTGCAGGAAGCAAGAAATCTGTACAATGTGTGGCTTTTGGGATGAGGGTGGAGGAAGCAGGACTGGCTGGAGAGGCACTTTTTACTGTGACGATGACCGAGCACTGGCACAGGTTGACCAGAGAAGGTATGGAGTCTCCATCCTTGGGGATATCCAGAACCCAGCTGGACATGGCCCTAAGCAATCTGCTGTATGTAGGTGACCATGCCTTGAGCAGGTGGTTGGATGAGATGATCTCCAGAAGTCTCTTCCAACCTTCTGGTATGAGCACATATCTTGAGCATGGCTCTTTCTGTCAGTGCACTCTGTGACCACACTATCCCCAGGACAGTTACTGGGCAGTGTGTGCAGGTCCCTTAACACATGCCTGCTCACTGACCTGCACTTACCCTCACAGGGCCCACAGCTTTCATTTCACAGACAGCAAGCTAAATCCATCCACTCATTTTATATTGATTTTATCAAGCAGACAAAACCATGTTTGTCAGTTTTACTGAATCACTGCTTTTGCTTTGCCCAGCTAGGCAGATGGACCAGGTTCCCAACTGCCTCATGCCCCTGGGTGACCAAAATCAGCCTTCTTACCAGCATCTGTTGGCTGCTACTAACTCAGATGGGATAAAGCCTGACGACCTAAACAGCAGAAACCTCTCATTTTCTTACCAGTCTGTTGTCTGTTTTGGTTTGGGTTTTATTGCTACATATAGTCTTTGCTTTTCCTTTAAAATGCAGCATGATTTAGTTTTAGGTAATCCTGAGAGGAGCAGGGAGTTGGACTCGATGATCTTCCTGGGTCCCTTCCAACTTGAGATATTCTATCTCATGGCTATTTTCCAGCCATCAGCTCAGGAATGTGGTTAAAAAGGCAGACAAGAGCACAGACTTGTAAATATTACATTTGCATATAAATGATTTGGTTAGCTGTGATGGGAAAGGGCTGTTGGGCAGTCGGACTTCCTGACTCTGGGACTAGCAGGTGGCCTTTGGGGAGTTACCACTGTTTATCATCCACACATTATTTATGGAGCTCATCTTTTCCCAGCTCTCTGAGCTCCACAACACACAACCTGTGGCTCTGAAGCCATGTGAGGTTTGTAGCGTGCTGTTAAGGAAGGCTAGCTGGTTTGATTCCATCTGAGAACATGGTTCATGTCCCAGCACATCTGCAACATGCTTGCTAGTAAGTGAAGAGCCTTCAGAACATGATCTGCTGAAAAAACCTGGTGTCACTGAAAACATCCAAACCCTCCTCAAATAAGGAATGCTGCAGAGACCTCACAAACAGACAGAAACCAGCAAAGGTGGCCAATGTTTAGGCAGGAGACTGGACAGGAGGCTATGGATGGTCCCAGCTGGTCTGTAGCTGGGTTAACTGCACCAGACTGGAGTGATGGGGTAGCGCACACAGACGTGGTGCAGCTATAGCCAGGCTCAAGAGCATGAGGTGGCACTACTTGCAAAGCCATTTCCCTCCACACTGGTGCTTTAACAACGCCATGGCCTTGTGTTGGTCAGGTGCAGGATCAATACACAGAATGGTCTTTGAAGTGCCACGGCAGCTGCAACAGTTCCCTGCTAAATTAAAGGAAAATGCTTAAAGCTCCTGTGTGCTGCTCACGCAGCAATGCATTTTACAGAGCTCAAAATCCCCGCACTGATTTCATGTATTCATTTAAAAGCCTTAGGGGGGCCACAAACCGTAGTTTAACAGCGGCAACACAAAGAAACTCTTCTTTGGGAGCAGAGAGTTTTCTTTACTCTGCGAGGGAAACAAAGCCAATACACCACTCATTTGAGCTATTTCCCTACTGAGAACCAGGATTACTTTGCAGCAGTTTCCTAAACGCTCAGCCTTAAGGTAGCCTGAGTTCAAGTATTCAACACACTTAAAGTAATACAATAGACTCAGAGCTGCCTCCTTCCCAGCCCAGATGGCTTTCATTTGTACACACGGTTGAGCTCGTATCCTAAGAGAATTCCCACTGTATTTCCCGTTTTTTGATGGGAATAGCAGGAAGGATAATTAAAGCCTCTGAGCTGTTGCTGTTGTTCATTATTCCTTCCCTATAATATAAGCAGCGTTATCTCATGTCTGAACTCAGGAGCTCTGGTTCCTTATAGAGACCTGCCCTGCACCTTTCCCTCTGTTCTCAAAGCATTTCAGGCAGCAAATGCAATTAATTTCCTAGCAAGAACACCCAAAGAGTGTAATCAAAGTTCTCTGCTAACCCACAGCAGAAAAACCCATCAGTGCCTGCGAGGAATGTGCAATCCAGCCCCAGCACCGCTGTACAAGAACTTGGGGAAACAGCACGACCTAGCGTTCCCTCTGCTTCTCACTGCCTCTCGAAGATGGGTGGTTCGTGGGCACGTCTTTATAAATGCTACCCCTATCAAGCTCCCACAAAACCAGGATTTCCTTCTGTAACCCCAGTTTCTTTTCTTCTTCCCTCTAGAGGTTTATACCTCTGCCTTGGGCACGTCTTGCCTCTTTGTCCAAAGGAGGAGGATCTTACACAACCCTGTACAGCATGAATGGATTCAAAAGCAGTGTGTGCTTAAGGAGGAGTCTGTTTCACAGGCACACTGCAATGGATTTGGGTAGCTTTTCCTTTCCCTCTGTGAGCACTTAGCAGGAAGTGTTTGTGAACATCACCCACTGCAGGAGATGCAGGGAATGGGAAGATGCTGGTACTCCTTGTCCTTTCTGCACCTTATCTGTGCAGTCCATGCACCTTGGAATGACCAGTTCTGATCTGAAACACAGTACTAGGCATGTCACTACACAGCATATGAAACAGATCTATAAAATATCTTCTTAAGCCAGTTTAGTTTGTCATCCTTCCAACTATAGCCCAGCTTCTTCTACACTGCTGGTGTGGTCATACATGTCTGTAATGGCAGGGTTGCCCACATACTTCCCTGCTATCAGCATGGCCTGTAAAGAAAAGCTCCATCACAAGCACCTTAATGTGAACACACAAGACTGTCTGGATCTGCTCTGCTCTGCCATCATTAATACATATAGAAATAGTCTGGGTAGCTTAGTGAGCAGCTTCTGACTACTGGGTTCCAGACAGACCGTATGACAGGCATCTTTGGACAAGCCCTATTATTCATCCCTTCGCAAAGATCTGTCCTTAAGACACATCTCCACACTGGAAATGCCTACATATTGCTGGAGGCTTAAGACTGTGTGCTTTAAAAGAAAGCACTGGAATTGCAAAGCAGCCCTAGCTGTGCAAAGCTGCCTTAAGGAACAGTGTTTCTGCTTGACTTCAGGGTTGATCACATTCCCTGGAGGCTTGAGGTGCCTGAGAGATTATTGCTGCAGCCAGTGTAAATGTTAGTGCCATTCAGGTAAACTCAAACGCAGAGGAAGGTCCTTCTACATGCTCCTCAACAAGGATTCTGATGAGATTCACCACTAGACCAAAGCCAGATCTCCTGCACAAAACCAGATACATAGGGAGCTATAAAAGACCATTTGTGACTTTCTCTGTGGACAAATTGCAACTCGTGTGTGGACACTGGTGACCTGGAAAGGAAAGGCAGATTGGTTTGCAGATCATCATGGCTGTGGTGGGATGAACACTGTGTTTATTATGTGACAAACGAGCAAACAAGGATGGAGTTAGTCTTTGGGCAGAGCTTCCACAAGCCCCAGAGAGAGCCACAGCTTTGGCAAAGGTCACCCCTGCTACATCTGGCATTACACAGCATCATATGATAGTCATGTATGATGCAGCCTGGTTGTCTACCCTCCAGCTCTCAGCTGCTAACCCTCTAGAAAGGGGTGTTAACCCATCTTCACTGTGGCAAGAGTTTCTCTCTTCTCCATTGTATAAACACAAAAGTAAATAACCAGACCTCAAAGCAAGACACAGCTTGCCTAACCTTTAATCCAGGCTGGAAGCTCCACCGGCACCGAGCCCCGCATGAGATCTGAGTCAGGCACAGAACTGGATGAACGGATGGCCTGGCAGCAGATAAAAAGGACAACTCCTTATCTATCACCCGCACCATCTGGGAACCTCACTTCATGCCTCCCCAGCCCTAATTATTCTTACTGCTTGATCTCAAGAGGTGTTTGTGGCATTACCCGTAACCAAGCGAGCCTGCTGTTTCTTGCCCTCTCCCTGGCAGTTGGCTTTTCAGCCACTTTATTACCATCTTCACCTGTGAATCAGATAATTGCTCATGTGATCCCACAGTATTAGTCCCGCTTGTGTCGTTGCAAGGGTTTGGACATTCCAATTTTCAGGGGATTATATGCAAAGCAGAAAAGACATCAACCGTGCCTTTCATGCTTTCCTCCGGTCTCTCTTTTCCCCGAGGACAAGTCTTTTATCTCAGAGAGCCTCACAGAGAAATCAGCAATTCAATTGCACTATTTTCTTGGCCTTTAATTTCAGATACTTATTCCTGTTTGATCACGTCACGCAGCAGCTCACAGGAAAAGAATGAAATTGCTCCTAGTTGCAGATGCCAGTTGCTTGCTAAAGCAACAGCAGATTGCAGTCTTTAGTCTCCTCTGCTTGTGTTTTATGCAGTCTTTCAACCTGTCAGTCTTGAGATCTGTTTCTGTGGAATACAGACTTTGACCTGCTTTAGGTGTGAGTTCAACACATCTGACCTGGCTTAGCTTTAAGCTCATACTGGAATCCTGATTATGAACTTCAGTGAAAGGAAAAGATAGCTCTAGGAAGCAACTCCAGCCTGGCTCCAAAAACCCCAAGCAAAAGAGATCATAGAATCAGCATTACTCCAGCATTACACCCCAGAGCAAGAGGCTGCTCCTGTGAAAGAGCATCCTCCTGAAACATCGGGATTTATTTACAGTTAATGTCTCTTCAGCCTCTGTGAAGGCTGTGGTTGTCATAGAAGCATAGAATAGTTAGGGTTGGAAAGGACCTTAAGATCATCCAGTTCCAACCCCCCTGCCATGGGCAGGGGGGCCTCACACTAAACCATGTCACCAAAGGCTCTCTCCAACCTGGCCTTGAACACTGCCAGGGATGGAGCATTCACACCTTCTTTGGGCAACACATCCCACTGCCTCACCACCCTCACAGTAAAGAACTTCCTTATCTCCAACCTGAGCTTCCTCTGTTTCAGTTTGAACCCATCACCCCTTGTCTTATTTCTACAGTCCCTAATGAAGAGACCCTCTCCAACATCCGATAGGATTGGGAGCTGGTGGGGCAGGAGTGAGACTGCAGGTCTGTGTCGTGTTGCAGGGCAGATTAGCTGATCATAATGATCCCTCCTGAACACTTCATCTATAGTTAATCAACATGGTATATTAGATACCTATAAGACAGCTCGAACTTGCCTCTGGCCCAAGCTGCTAACAAGCATGGATCTCAGCCATCTTCCATACAGCCATCAGGGATGTGGATCTGCAACTACTGTCACTGTGTGTCCACTGCATCACTGTGAGGTGACAAGGTGGCTTCAAACCCTCCTATGTGGGTCTATGTGCGTGAAATAAGGGTTGAGGTGTGGGTGATTGATCTCATGGACCACTGCCTAGGGTGAAGTCTGCAGAACAGAGGCAGATGAGAGCACCCTACAAGGTCAGGATGATGCTTGTGACCCGTTCTCTGCCATGTGAGGGAAGCTCAGCCAAGAACAAACCTCACCGAAACCCTGTGCTGAATCAGTCTTGATAGTAAAAAGCAGAACAAGTTTGTTAATTGCTGCTCTTACTCGTAAATCTCTAACTGAACTGAAAATTATAAGGCAAGTAATTTATTTTATGCACAGATTTTATCTATTTTAATGAGATCCAAAAATAGAGCTCTTAAAGTGGTAGATTTAAGCTCTGACGTTGCACAAGAGGTTTTTTTATGTGAAATTTTCCAGGGTGTTTAATGAAGCTCTTCTTTCCTAAAGAATCTCTTTTTGTGTCACAGCGCAGCAAAGGGACCCATGGACTGAATCTCGCCTGACCTGTAAGTCAAGGACTTGGGCTGCTCTTTATGACTCCTCTGATTCAGGCCCTAATCCTGCATTGCTGGGAAATGAATGGTCCCAGGGTGCAGAGGTAACTTCATGATCTGAGGCAATTCCAGCTCCATCGTGAGTTTTTGTTCCCCTGTGTGTGAGAAATCCCTGCCTCAATTCCCCATCCAAAGTAAGAGATCATAGAATCACAGAATGGTTTGGGTTGGAAAGGACCTTAAGATCACCCAGTTCCAGCCCCCTGCCATGGGCAGGGACACCTCACACTAGATCATGTCACCCAACCTGGCCTTGAACACTGCCAGAGATGGAGCATTCACAACCTGCTTGGGCAACCCATTCCAGTGCCTCACCACCCTCACAGTAAAGAACTTCCTCCTTATATCCAACCTGAACTTCCCCTGTTTAAGTTTGAACCCGTTACCCCTTGTCCTATCATTACAGTCCCTAATGAAGAGTCCCTCTCTGGCATCCTTGTAGTCACCTTCAGATACAGAAAGGCTGCTCTGAAGTCTCCACGCAGTTTCTCTTCTCCCAGCCCCAATTTTCTCAGTCTGTTTTCGTATGGGAGGTGCTCCAGTCCCTGATCATCCCCATGGATGGTAAAACACAGGACTGTGTCCCTTGGAGATGTCCTCTGAGACAGTGATGTGCCCCTTGGCTGTACCAGCGATGCCCTGCCAGTTGGCCAGAGTTTGCCCAGGACTTGTAGGAGACTCCCATTAACATTGCCACCCTGCACTTTATACAAGGGGTCACAGAGGCATGTTTAACCTCATTGACAAAGCCACTGCGCCAAGACCCACCAGACAAGACTAAGATGAACAATTGGGATGCTGCTTCAGCTTCTCTTGGAGGAGGCTCCCAGCAGGTTCAGCCCCCAAGAGCTGAAGTAACTCTTCTGCTATGAAAGCCATGATCACTGGCAAAGGGTCAGTTAGGGATTTCCTTGGGGCAGGGGAAGGCGGAAGGGATGCTGCGAGCACACAGCCTGCTCTATCAGCACGGCGTCTGGGGGATTCCGGATGGCATTCCCCACACAGCTTCGTTAATATAATCAAGGCCAGGACTTATTTAGTACTCATCCAGTCAGTCATTGTGAAAGGACTGATTACAGGCTGCTCTCCTGGGGCACTATTTCAGTCTGGGACTTGACGGGGAGGGGGTATAAATAGCATGGCAGGCTGCACTGAGGAGGTATTCCTATGTGACAGAGAAGCTAAAGCCCATGTCAAGGCCTTGCTAATTGCTCAAATTATTACTGCTGTTAACGGGGCAGCAAATTATGTCAGGGAGCCTTTTAGTAGTCACATTACTCCACCTAGAAATGATATACACTCCTGAATTAATTCTGACAAACAATAATAAAAAGGGGTTGAATTAATAAAATCTGAACGCTGGGAATAAACGTCAAATTAAAAGCAAACAACACCTAAAATATTGGCTTTGACAAAATAAAGTGATACTAAGAGAAAGAGGAAAATGTTATGGAGATAAAATTAAGAGCACAATTATTCTCAGGGCAAGATTTACCGAGCACCTTGGAAACAGAGCTCAGACATGCCCATCTGCAACCAAGTTCTGGTCTGCACTGATTCAGCTGCAAATGTCTTCTCCTGACAAAGGCTATGAGAACTGGAGGAGTAACCCCAAGAGCAGCACCACAAGGCTTTAGTGCTGGGATTGCCCTCTCTTCTTATGTTCCTGGAATATTAAATATCACCAGTTCTTCTACTTCTTTTTGGGTGGAATTCTTCCATATTGGTGGAATTCTTCCACATTATGATGTCAACAGACCCAACAGGTCAGGGGTGTATAGTCCAAGTAATACAGTCATTCTCCTTTGGAGGAGCAGAATGGTTCCCCCCATTTTATTGTTGGGTAACTGAAGCTGAGAGATGGGGAGCTTTGCCTGGGGTAACTGAAGATGTCAGAGACAGTAACAGGAATTTGACCTGTCAAATCCTACCTTCTCTTTCTTCATGGGACACTCTCCTGCTCCTCTAAGTTCAAATAACGATAAATTTAGACTAGTGCAACCATTATGGATACAAAGGACCTGGCTGATCTGTCATTTACAGCATTAAAAAGCAGGACTAAGTTATCCAAACCACTGACTTGTTTTAGATCCAATCCAGGAGGAGACCCACCTCCACATTTGCAGCTGCCTGTCCCTTAAAGATGGAAGGTCTTCAGATCTCATTCCTATCAAGCCTGACCTGAGAGATGAATCCTATCCTTCAATTTCCCGTTGTTACAGCTTCCATAAGCAATGCAGTTCACCATAAGCTATTCTTTTAATAACACTCTGCCCTATCTTTTTGCTTAGGCTATCAGAGGTTGTCAGTGCAAAAGATACCAACAGTATCTTCTTCCCCCCACATATAGAAATGTGCAGATGTCACAGTACTTTGAGCAAACTGCTAAAACTCCTTGGTTTCATAGTATTGTAGAAATCATGATCTTACACTGGACCACATCTAGCTTGACTACTTATATGTATGAAATACATCTAAACCAATGTGGACCCAAAAGATGTTCCCTTTGCAAACACTGGAAGCTCCAGCACAAGCAGAATTGGACTTTCCTCTTCAGTAATGCTTGGGGTAAATGTGTGTTGAGACAGATTGAACTGATCTGCAGAACAGGCACAGCAGAAGCAGCTTTTTAGTGTCAGCTGCTGAAGGAGAGATGCTCCCACACATTACTGTAGTATCACAGCAGGGATAAATAAGAGCCTCAACCATCGTGTTGCAGTGAATCTCATTGCCAAATCAAGGTTGAGATGCTTCTTTCACTAAGTAGTGCCATTACTGGCATTAATTGGGTAGGAAACCTGTCATTATCTGTTCTGTGTTATCAAAAGGCTTGGATCTGGGCTGCCAAACATATAGGAACATCCTGCCCTAAAGCGGCTGAGACCTGGAGCATGTGGCACAAGGGATGAAGAAGGGACTCCAGGGGCCAGGGACCTTCTATTGTTTTTGTCATAAACTTGATTCTTTGAAGTTTTTTAAGGGAGCTTTTCTTGGGTTTTTTTGAGAGAGATCTGAGAGTAGGGACTTCTGAGCCTGATTTATTCAAAATCTAGACTAAAATCCAGCATAGTGCCATGGGCCATATGCTCCCCTCCTCCACTGAATGATGTCATCCCATGAAACCAGTGGCAATTGATATACTCTCAAGAGCATGTATGAGTAAATCAATGTGGTTGGCCACAGTGGAATGAGGGACTTTGCAGGTATCCCTTGGTGCATGCAGTAGGTTATCCCTGTGGGGGTATAGGCACCACTGTGACCATGCTGTGTAAGAGCTCACCTTTAATTATCCTCCCTGTTTTCTAAGTTCTCTACTGAATGGGGATTTTGGGTCTCTCTCGAGGGCATTAGAGTCCATAATGTCATTAGCAAGTAGCAGGCTGTATTTCCATCTTCCTACATGGCAACCTAAGAGGTTTTTGTAAAGCTTGTAAGGACAACACCTATGAATAGAAGGAAATGATGATGCTGTCCATTTCTCAGCTGTATTCTCAGTTCTCTGCTAGTTTTCCATGGACTCCTTTTTACCTGTGGTATTAAAATGTACCACAAGCCTCTTTGCTTCCTAAACCAGTGCAATCAAAGGCTGAAACAATCCTCGCAGCAGAGACCAATGGCTTTGCAATAATTAGCAGCAGAGTCTTGCAGAAGATGCAGGAGTCCATCACTTGCAGTAACCTCACTTTAACATATTTAATCTTCTTAGTGAGGTGCAGGTTACATCACCTCAAACCAACTTTGAAAGCTCCTGATCAGCCACATCAATAACACAAGCATTGCAGGCAGTTCCATGCTCTGGTCTTTGCTGAGCTCTGTAGTAGCAAATTAACACGGCACAGCTGGTGCTTTCAAAAGCTTCATGTTCAAAGTAACTGATGCAGATTTGGAGTCCCTGATGGGTTATGAGCAGAAGATGGCTGTTCATGCCCAGGACTGAGGAGTCTGATATCATCAACATCAGTGTTATTGCTAAAGTTCATTTTTGCCTCTCCAGACAAATCCAAGCACTGGTGTTGCTTGATCGTAGTAATTTTAAGAGGCTAATAGCAACAAGATTGAAAGACTGCTGAGGCTTCCTGGGGCAACGTCTTATGGTTTCATGGCAAGTATGTATGAAGAATAGCTTCGTTTAATATATTTATTTCATTATAGCAACTTCATTCTAAGTGGGCATAAAGGACAAAAGAGAGTAATTTCCTACTCTCAGTACTTGCCCTTGAAAGCCATGGGGGTGTCATCCTCAATGTCAATGAGGCTGATAGAATCTTGCACAATCAACCCCCAGGAGTAGCCAAGATACATTTCAGGGGATGCTACCTCCCATTAAACTAAGTTTGATTTTACACAACTGAAAATGGCATTATGTTGTTCATCTGTACGAGACTCCGATGTCCTGCAGGAAGGGAAGGGTATTGAAGGGTGAGATATCTCCATGGTGTTAACTAACCTGTAAATCCATCTAAGCAGCAAATATTTCACTTGAAGCCAGGCTTTAGAAATAAAATTCAACTAATAATAAATTCTGAGGGCTATAATGAAGCCAGGGAGGATTTGGCCTTGCACAGCCTGGAGAAGAGAAGGCTGCGTGGAGACCTCATAGCAGCCTTCCAGTATCTGAAGGGGGGCTATAAGGATGCCGGGGAGGAGCTCTTCATCAGGGACTGTAGTGATAGGACTACTAGGTAATGGGTTCAAACTTAAACAGGGGAAGTTTAGATTGGATATAAGGAAGAAGTTGTTTACTGTGTGGGTGGTGAGGCACTGGAATGGGTTGCCCAGGGAAGATGTGAATGCTCCATCCCTGGCAGTGTTCAAGGCCAGGTTGGACAGAACCTTGGGTGAGAGTTTAGTGTGATGTGTCCCTGCCCATGGTAAGGGGTTGGAAGTAGATGATCTTAAGGTCCTTTCCGACCCAAACCATTCTATGATTCTATGAAATCCTGGAGTTCTGTGGCTTTTCATAGGTTTGGGGTTGAGGCAGCTCATATTCTGCATTCTGAAAAGAGAAAGTTCAGCCTTGTTATTTGAATAATAAGACCCTTATTTTGAGAGCTCTGCCTTGTAAACTGGGCTCTGAAAATTTGTGGCCCTAAAGAGGGAAAACTGTCACCTAAAACTATTGCTCAAAGGAAAGCCACTGACAATGAACAGGGTTTGCAGCATGCAGTGTTAATAGTTCCCTTTGTATGTCCCATGCCCCTTTCTGCTTGCTGACCTTGCCACATGGGACACCGTGATTTTTCTGCTGAATTGACATCAGGTTTACTTGGAAGTGTAGAATCATAGAATAGAATAGTTAGGGTTGGAAAGGGCCTTAAGATCATCCAGTTCCAGCCCCCTGTCATGGGCAGGGAGACCTCACACTAAACCATGTCACCCAAGGCTCTGTCCAACCTGGCCTTGAGCAATGCCAGGGATAGAGCATTCACAACTTCCCTGGGCAAACCCATTCCAGTGCCACACCACCCTTACAGTAAAGAACTTCCTTAGATCCAATCTAAACTTCCCCTGTTTAAGTTTGAACCCATCACCCCTTGTCCTGT
>JANHGB010025750.1:0-14496 GCA_026283785.1 Coracopsis vasa | reverse complement strand
ATGCTAGTTATGTGAGCAGCATCAGAACTGCTCATTAGAAACACTTCTAGAAATGCTCTAGGAACTCAGTTTTTCAAATTTGGGCAACAGCTACTTCAGCTACATGTGCAATTGGAGATGTATAAATGAGTAGGCAGCTGCTTCATTTTCTCCATATCTGTGGAAACAAGTTTAACCAAGCATATAATGGATGCTGAAGGAAAATGACAGTCACTGTTCATGTTCTTCTGTCAGGATGAAAGATAATACTTCACAACTGCCACGACATAACGTCGTTTTGAAAGTCAGTCCTTAGTTACTTTCCTGATGCTACGAGCAACCTCAGGCAGGGTCAATGTGCTGTATGAGCAAAGGTCTTCAAATATTTGTTGCTCCAGTACTTCCCCATGAAGCTTTCATAACTTTGTTGGGGCTGGAGAACAGTGGGAAGGGCCTCAGCTATGCTGGATGTGCACACCAGTAAGAGAAAATGCCTCTCCGTATAATGTAGTTGTGGAAGAGTGGTGATTCAGGCTGTAAGAGAAGGCCTTTTGGGTTCTCCTGCCTGTCCCAGGTAATTTCCAATATGCCTAGCAGAATCTGTGTTAGAGGAAGAATGCCTAAATTATAAAGGACATTATGAAATGTCACATAATACTTATTTTCAGAGGCAGTAGGACTGGCCTTGGATTTTTGTCACAATTATCATGAATTTCACTGACATTTCCTTTCTGTAACTGCTGCTTCTGTGCAGGGCATGTTGCACAATTTCGTTAAGAAAAGATACTTCTGCAAATTGCAAAAATCAGATCTTCATCTTTGTGGCAGGCTTTGAAAGAGCTGACACCAAATTGTGTGAGGAGACATGACAGGAGCTCACTGTTTGCCATTAAAAAATGTGGAAAGGTGGACGGAGCACTGGTTATCCATTCCAGTCTGATGCCTCATACATTAAAGCATATTGCAAGTAAAAGCTATCTTTGATACCATTTAAAAACTGAATGTAAATGTGGTATGTTTTGATACATGGAAGGTCAGGTGCGAGTAATTCACTATTTACAGAATGTGTAATACACAACCCAATCTGGAAGAAATAGAAGGAAAGAATAGTCAGACCCTAACAGTATTAAAAAACAAAAAGTATGTATCAAGTGCTTATTTTTGCAAGACCAACAGGGCAGACAGTTTTTTGATAGTCCTTTCAGAGGTGAAACTGTGAATGCAGCTTCTATAACTCCTCAAATGTAATTAAGAAACAATTAGGATAATGATCACTAGACAGTTTTGGCAAGAACCTTCTTCTATCCATTCATCCTTGCCACTAGAACTGTTAATTATTACAACATTGGTGATGCGCAACTGACAGTAGGAAGTAACGGGGAGAGTGTAAGGATATGGTTGAAGGAAACACAAAACAATTTAAGGCTTTGTATTCCTTGCAGTACATTTTGTAAGCCTGTGGAACTCATAGGTGAATTAGAAATTTTACTTTGCCCATCATCTGAACCCCATACTTTACATATATACTTTAGCTTGATTTTCTAAAACCTTTTGTTTCACTCTTTATTCTAGAGAGCATAAACTCAAACCCATACTGCCCTAAGTGGGTACTTTACACAGCCTAGAAAGACTTACTGGCAGAAACAGTGAAGTTACTTTGAAGAGCAGACATAGACATCTAGCAGGAAATTGTACAAGCTGACCTAAACAAGTGCCAGTAAAACCGGATACTGAATAAGATCGCTCTGCGTTCTGTATATGTCACTTATTTTACAGAAGCCAAATCTTGAATGTTCTTTAGAGAACTCAGAATACATTTTATAGGTTCTTGTTCTCTGTGCCTCTTTTGTGAAGTCCTGTACCAAAAAAACAGATGAACAGACTTTAGAAAAACATGTACAGCTAACATAAACACCTCCTCCTTTCCAGACAGTCCCCCAGTAATTAGGAGCACTGCTGTACGGACCTTTAGAATGATGACTGAGATTGCAAGGAAGACCATGACAAGACCCAAACTATGTGGACAAGAATCAGATCAGGATACAACAGATTCCTAGCACTGAAAGCAATGTCTTAGTGGATCTGAAACCTGGAATAAACCCAGCACCAACTATTGCAGCAGACTCCAATTTGGAGCAATATATTTATTTTAAATAAAGACCTTGTGTGAGAGGGGGCAATACATATGTTTTGGTTATTTTTCAAGGCAGCTGTTGTTAGACAGAGGCTCATTGGATTGGGTGCCCCAGGAAACGTCCTAGCACAAAAACATTTTGTAGGTGAAGAGGTCAAAAGTGAGCGCTCTTTAACACAAGAGGGCTTAGTTTATCATGACCTGGTAATTTGTCATGCTGACATCCTTAACACAATACATCTGTTATAATTGGTGACATACTGTATATAGCATGTATACATGCAGTAATTTTTTGTTTGTTTGTTGTTTAGTATTTTGTACTGTATATGAAAGTTTATAAACTCATAGATAGACACAGAGGGAGGACTCTGCTCCTTCTCTGTTTCGTTCTCCAGGATCACACACATCAAGCACACAACAGGCATTGGCAATATTTCTGTACATACCCAATTTTGACATCAAAACATTAATTGTTATTTTACAAGATTGTCTGTGGCCATGCATGTTTCTTACAGTTTGTATTTAAGCATCTGTGTCAACAAGCATAACTGGAAATAAGATTCTCCTTTTGGTTCTTTGTGTCAGGTCTCCGAGATAGCAAGGTCAATTTTCTCCATAAAACATCTCAGAGGCATTGATAATGCCAGATTACCCCATCAACCTGTCAAGTGAGTGAACTCTGAAAAGAAAATGCGTGCTCCTCTTTCAGGTCCTGATCATTTTGCCTACTTGCTGAACGTGCTTTTCTTTGGCAGAGCAATTGGGTGATAATGATAATTAAAAAACAGTTGCCACTGAGCCGCTGCTGACTGCATAAGACCCACTTACCCAGAGAATCATTGGAGGACATTATTCTCATTTCATTTGATTACAGGGTGAACTTTAAAAATGTGATCTACGCAGAGAAAAGTCATCAGTACCCAGACAATCATGGACAAGCAAAAATGTTTGCTTCAGAAATTTGAACCAAGCAGTGCTCTCTGAGAGGACTTTCGGCCTTTAAAAAATGTAATTTGTGAATGATAATAACTAGGCACAGTATTGACATTAGCTCCCAGACACTGCTAGACAACAGGAAAGTACAGGAAATCCGTAAGTCAAATCATTCTCCTTGGGGGATACACTTTGTCTGAAGTGGAAACCACATACTCAGCCCTGCCCAAAAGAAAAAGATTAGTTGCTGAGGTAGGTGAGTGCTCTGTCCTACCTTGCGTGAGCATGATGACAGCCTGTTAAGAATGGTTCCTTGTGAAAAGGGAGTTGGCTTGAAAACAAAATATAGAATATAGGAAGAACATTACTGTTTGAGGTCCTTTACACTTTCTGTCTAAAAGCAAAGACCACATACTTGGGCAGGATACAGAATTAGCATCAGCAGAGCCTAGGTTCTCCTCTTTAGCCATTAGTATGTGACTGTGAATTTAATGTTGCTAGTACTCTATATCTTGCACCAGTCTCATCAAATTCTCATTAACATTGAATCTGAGCAAGGAGGAAAGAATAACTGTCCATGAAATTACTGTACTAATTCCTAAAGTGCCATGTATTTGTAGTGCACAGTCTCTTCTAAGTTTTCCATTAATGGAGAAGAAAACCAAGCCAATGCATCAACCGGCTTACCACAGTCCCCAGATTTTTCCACTTTGACTGTATTTCAACAATATGGTTTTGGGTTAATAAAAGTAAAGAATTATTCTCTGCATTTATAGTCGTCTCTATGTGCTGGGTTCGCATGACCAGCCTCAAGAAATTCCAGCATCACTGCTTGAGCTTCATTGTATAAGGGAAGTAACCACCTTCAAAGTATTTTTAAGTAAGTCCTTTGTTCATTATGCAGGGATTTTCTGCTCCTCATCCGTGCTTTCCACCTATTCCCATTGCTCACACATTTTCTCCATCCCATAACAGAGTAGTTCCAACTCTGCATAGCCAAGCCAACAGACATTTGGTGTCAAAGTATTGTGCAAGAGAAGTCTCCTGTGGCAGCCCTGATTCTGAGGTTCCTCGCACATTACCCAGCACTAGATGTGCATCTAGAGGCAAGCAGTGTTAATCACCGCCCCACGTCCCGGTGCATCCTTATGCAAAATGCCCTCACCCAAGTGCTAGGAGACTTTCACACCTTAAAATGGCAACTTAGCTTTCTCCTTTGAAATGTTCATACACTTTCACAGGAGTTTTCTGCCACCATTTCTACTTTACCAGAGCTTTCCTGTTTCTCACTGCTAGTTTTCACACTTCCCACTATGCTTTGGCCCATGAGCCCTCTAAAAGGGACTGGATAACTTTTCCCACATGACAAATTGGCAGCACTGGATTGTTATTATTCTTTAGGTTAAACAAACAGTATGGGTAGGGAGCAGGTCTAGGTTAACTGAGGTAACAAGAGGAACAGAGCTGCTCCTGAGTCCAAACACTTGGTGGGTGGCATTTGCTTGATTCCATATTGCTGCTCTGAATTGCACAGAGTTGGCAATTCAGGAGTTTTGCAATCAGAAATTAGGACAAAAAATCTACATTTTTACAATCAGAGTTTGGTTTTCTTTTTTCTGTCTTTCCTCCTTAGATAGGAGAACTAGCAATTTATTGCTGAACTTTATGTGTCTTTCTTAAGTAGATCTGCTTTTCTCACAAACATTTGACTTAGTAAGTCAAGGCTTAAGGAGAACCACACAGTGCAGAAGATGTGCAATCACCAGAAGTTTCGATTGGCTCAAAGGGAAAGTTCCACTTGTAGCTTGAGTGGATCTATGTGGAAAGATGAGGCATTGCTTCATTTTGAGCACTGCTCTGGTCTCAGCATCTGCTTATTTGGGGAAATTTCATAGGATTTACCCTGGTCAAGCTAATAAAAGGTGTGGCTTTCATTTTAATCAAATCTCTGTGTGTGGCATGAGACTCACTGAAGTGTCTGGGCGAGTCAGCAAAGTTTCATATAAGTCAGGCTTTTTCAGATGACAGGTAAGTCCCTTGGCAACTGCAAGGATGAATGGTCGAGTTTCATTGTTTGTACAGAAGCCCATACCACACTTTTGAAGTAAAACAATCTAGATCTCCAGAGGGTCTCTCAGCTTGTTTACTTTTAGACTTCTGGAAAGTTGGGGTAGTTGTTTAATTGGCTTGTTGCTTTACTGTCTTGGCAACTCTTCCAGTACCTTTATACTCTCTATATCCTTGCAAAAAGGAAAACAAGGGGAAAAAAAAAAAAAAATGAAAATTTAAATCCCATAAAGATAGCATGATAAATGTTGTATCAGCAGTTTTCTAAAAGGATTTTGTTGTTATCAAAACTGGCAGACATTGAACAGACAGTCTCAGAATAACTGATATGGGCAAGAGGGTAAGCATTTAGCCTGCCAGTAGGCCAGCCACCTGTGCAAACAGCACTTCCAACTTCTATTTCAGTTGCTGGCTCCTGAATAGGCAATTATTTAGGGCTTTCCAGAGATTTCACTGGGGGAGAAAAAAAATATCCAGGTCTGTTTTTGAAAGGTAGCTTTATCAGCATAGCTCAGTTGTGCAATTACAGCCTTTGTTCCTCTTTAGGTGAGTGCAGGTTTTCGGTGCGACAGCTTTCCTTTGTTTAACTTTTGGGGAGTAGCAATAGTACCACTCCTAATGTTCCCGTATTCCTCATACCCCCGCACTATCCCTTCTACCTGCAATCTCTGCGTAAACTGCAAAAGAATGGGATGAGTCAGAGAGCCACAGATACTTTTATCCCTCCTTTTCCTCCAAAAACAAGAACACAATTTCTGAATAACTCCTAATGGGTGATTTCAGTAATGACTAAATACCAGTGAAAATAAACTACTTTGAAAGACCTTTTTCTGGAGCTGAAGCTTTCCTGAGGTGTCGTTCAACAATAAAGAATGCACGATTAAACAGAGAAATCATGAATTCAGAATGAAAAGGTGGATGTGTTTGTTTACCTCACCTATCCGGATCAGGCATTGGTGAACATGATAAGAATATCCATACTGTTTTCGGTAAGGCTAATAATAACAACAATAATAAAACAACAACTAAAGGGAGCTATATGTCCTGTTTTGGGGAAGAAACAGAATCAGTAACTGCTAAATAATGTATTTGTTGTCCTGGTTTATGATTTCATACATACCTGTTCAAGGTTTCTTTTACCCATGGCTAAGAGGGTATTTGATTTCAGAAACGTTTGATGGTCTATATCATGCCTTGTTCTACACTCTCATGGGGATTTTGGAACAAACTGCTACTTTTTCTTTTAAAATGAATGAATAATTTTAGACAAACATGAAGAAATTCATGTGGAAAAATACATTCCTAAACTGATGTATAAAGTGTTTGGCTCTGATCTGCTCATTAGCACCCAGAAACAATGTTTAACAGTCAGTGCTGACAGCTCAGTTTTCAGTAGTGGTCAGGAGATGAAACATCAAATCATCAAATATGCTCATACAGGCAAATATTTTCCCTGTGTTTTCTTCTCCTTCAAGGGTTGTTTATGAGTCACATACTCATAATTTCTATCTCCTTTGTGTTTGGTGTGTCTCAATGAAATGCTCAAATTTGTTTAAATCCCCAGGACCCACTGTTGCTTGCTTTCTTCCTGAGTTATTTGCCCAGAAAGGTACATGCACAGCCTCTTTATGTCCTAACGGTTAACACTTTCTTACAAAGTTTTTGACTGAAATCCCAAAGTTACCTTTAATGAGTAGTTCAGGATTGAAACTGATGCTGCTTTTGACCAGCCAGTATGCTATTACACTGTCGATGTTATTTCATCCTTTGTCATTGCTGAGTTGGGTTTAGGGGTTAACTGGGTCAGCAGTACAATGGTCCAGGGTTGGGGTTTATGAGCACGGATGGAAGCATTGCAGGCACACAAGAGCAGCTGCTGACCTGTTCCTGTGCCTGCTGGCCATCCTCACAGAAGACCTCTCCCTGCCTTTCTCTCCCTAGAAGGACCTGGTCCCTCTACCCCCGTTGCTCAGCAAAAGGAAATAACTTTTCAAACATATTTTCCAGTAATCCCAGAGACAGTACAAAGCACATTCACTAGACCAGATTGTGGCCTAGTCTTCTCATGGGAGAACTGAAGTCTCGTCATTTCAGTAAGTGACACAATGGATCTCATACAACCATCCAAACCTATGCACTATTTCCCAATGACCCCAACCTGTCACTGCTCTGTGCATTGTCCTGGGTACAAGCTGTTCCCAAAACAGCCCATTTCATATCAGCAGCTACTTCAGAGCCTAATATCGAAACAAAGCTAAATATAAAAAAATGAAAAAAAAAAAAGAAAAGAGAGATATAAAACAATATGAAGCACTTTTAGAGCTGAACCAGTCTTCCTGACCCGAAGGAAGACTGCAACCATAAAATTACTGGCAAGTCACTTTCATGCCAGTATGGTGATGTTTCCCCATAGACACATTCGAGAGCTTTATATAGCTCTAGTGATTCAGGGGATAAAACTCCCACTATATTCCTCAGCAGATTATTCATGGTTCACTTAACAAAACAGATTTATTCTTTTTTTCCTTCTGTTAGCCTACAAATTCTGTTCCTCAGTTTCATCCTACTACTCATTCCTACTATTCAAAGTAATACTTCCTTCAAATGACTATATGTACTTTGTTCTGGCATGTGGCATTTCTGACACTAGCCTTAAAATATTGCCAGTTATCACTGATGAAAGGGAGCACACTGTATTGTGCAAGCAAGGTTTAAACAACTTTTAGATGTGTAAAATTTACCCATTATTTTATTTGAAATATTTTTTCCTCAAACCACTGAATCCCTCCCAGCCTAGGAATATTTCTGCATGTACAGTGTTCTGGATGCGCTTCCCAGTCTCAGGGGGTCCTATCACATCATTCTGCTGTGATGTCCACAAGTATCTCCTTGCTTGTGGAAACCTTACAGCCTCCTTCTCCTTCATGCACCATACATGAAAACAATGCACACACAAAAAAATATGCTGCTAATCACATAGTTATGACTGCAGATAAAGAGGTACGAAACAATATAAGGGAGTTTGACTTGCTGCTTGAATTTGGCACAGTTGTTTTCAATGAGCAAGGAAGGCTTCAGCTATGAAAATCTGTTTTCTTCTAAAAGAGTAAACTAAGATAAAAACTTTACAGTAAAAGTAACCATTTCCCATGAAAGTAAAGGAAGGCCAAAATGCATCAGTTTTGTTTGCTTCGTAGATCTTTTTTGTGGGATCCATCAGGCAAATGTACACTAAAGATTCACCGAGCACAGTGCTAACAAACACTTGGCATCCATCCTGCATCAGCTGAACTTGTAATCATTGAAGAGATTTACATTGTCCAATCTGCCTTGTTTTGACTGGTCAAAAATATGTCTTAATACAGGGTGCTGGTTTCTACCACATTTCACTCATCCTTAAAGTACATGGTTCTCAAACAAATATAGTAAGCAAAATCAGTGAGATAAAAATTGCATATACTATTTAAAAAAATCCCAAAATAAACTACAGCAATGAGATTCAGTCTCACCGCAATTCTTCATCCCATCACTGATATTCTCTCTCACAAGTGTTTTAATGACTTATTGCTAATCACTCTTTGGTTTTGCCTGATGGGTAAACAAGTACTCCCCTATTCACTCCCAGTTCTTTTTGTAAGTGCCTTTTTATGTGTTGATGTATGTTGTAAACTGAATGCAGCCTAGTTCATTTTAAACTATATTGTGAAAATACCATGGGTTCATTTCAGAGGCTATGAAATAGAAAGTACAGTTTTACAACTTCTTTTTTTAAATTTATTTTTTTTAATTTCTAGACTTTGTGTGCCTTTACTTTCTTTAGAAGCCATGGTGTGTCCACATCTTCTTCTTATTCAAAACTCACTTTCAAGAAGATCACGAATTATGACCACCAAAACAATTTAAAAGAAATAGAAGGAAGCATTTGCTTTACATTATTTTCCTCACACATTGTCAGTGAAGATCAGATAATTTTTAGCCTGATGAAATGGCTTTGTATCTGTCTTGTCAATAGCAAAACTGTGAAATTCACACCGGTGATTCATATAGTTTTCTGATTACTGGAAAATAAAATGGTTAAAAGCATAGGAAAGCAGGTTTATATGTGGAAAGATTACTTTCTAGATGTACCACAATGTTTCATTACACACAGGTAATGATATTACATATAATGCTGACAGACAAGTTAAAATTTGTGTTTGCTATAGTAAATGAGACCCTTAATCTCAGGTGAACATGACTTCCAACAATTTTTTCCAAAACCAGGATGAAAAACCTTGGAAGACCTTGCAGGATATTCACACTCTTGAGCTTTTCATATCTTATGCAAACCCTTACTGGGAACTGATGTTTTTGATATTCAATCAAAAAGTCCTCCTAAGAGGACTCCAACTCCATATGCAGAAGTCTTCATCTCTCCAGTAACCGTAGAGAAAGACTAGGCATTTAAATTAAACTCCGAGAATTAGACTTCATGGAAATCCTTTGCTCCCAGATAAATATCACAAAAGAAATAGCCTTTTTTTCTGCCCTCCTAGTTGCATAATTTGTTAGTTAATCTTCCATTTGTGAGGCAGAACTCATTCCTTCAGCTTTACACATATGCTTCAGCCACACCAGCCACATCCACAGAAAAAGATATTAGAAGCAACATTCTGTCATGGTTTCTCATGAAAGATACTTTAATTAGATTTCATTGTCATAGTATAGTCTCTGTGTCCTTAATTTGAAATGGTAGGCTTAGCCCCTCCCCCCTGGTAGCTAGAGTTAATAAAACAAACAAACCTTTTCTGCATCCTTATCTGCCATCTGGGGCATTGCTAGGGTCAGTAATTCTCTGTACTGGTGGAAGCACAGATGGATTTGGGGAATTAGGGCTTCACACAGATTGTGCTGTAGATTCCCCCAGAATATGAGCTTTTGTTTTCAAACAAATTAAGTACCTCCTTCTCTGCTTGGTTGCAAAGACCCTTTTCCAATATCCAATCACATACCTATGTAATCCTTTTGTTATTGCAACCTCAATAACTATGTCACTGAGAGAAATGTAAGCAAACCTCTTCCTAGAAGGGGTAGGCAGGCAGCTTTGCCTGGCCGACTGAGGCACTGGGGTGGGGTGGAAGACTTTTGCATATGTGACTTGACATATGACTCACGTAAGGACCAGAGATACAAAATTTGAGTGTTCTGTTTTTGCCTTTTTCCTGTTTTTTTTTTCTCATCATGTGTCCTTCTATGCCTCTTTCTCCATGTCTCTGGGAAGCACTCGAACCTGGGAAGGAGCTTTTGGAGTGAAATAACTAAGGCAGAAAATTATTCCTTTGCAAATGGTCACCTGACAGCTGTTAGTCATCAGTTCTGCCTGGATACCAAACTACTTTCAATAGGCTTTTCCTGCACATCTCTTCACTATTAAGCTATTGCATCCAACAAATTTCACTGTGTGTATTGTGCTTTAAGGAGCTAATTTCATCTGATGTGTGATACTTGCATGGTTTCCAGAAAACACACCAAATGGACAATTAGCCATACTTTTGCTGGTGATTTAGAGTTGCTGATAAGTTTTACTTCCAATTTCAACAAGTGCTGAAGGCACAAAAAAAAAAGAAAAACCTTTTTCTGCATTGTTATTCACAATGTCCATGGAACAGAAAGTAAGAACACTAGACCAGAAATGACATTATACTCTTCACATAAGTTAAAATTTTAATAGTCAAAATGTATTAAAGCCATTCGAAAACCCAGTAAGCTGGACATTTTTACGGTAAGCTAAAAAATGTTATAGTCCCAAAAGTTTCCCTCATTAAAACTACATTCATCACTAGTTTGGAGGCAAACATGCATTTAGACACTTTGTCTGGCTGCAGAAGTATTTTCCAGCATCTACTATTTTCTGTCAGCTAACAGCACTGAATCATCCAAGTGCTGAATTTAATGCTACAAGTAAAAACACTATTCCTGATCTTTCCTTGCTGTTCCAGGGCACCCTGCAGCCTCCAGCTGCACTGCTGATCCTGGGCTGGGATTCCAATCAGTGCCAGGGCAGTGCTGGAGCTCCAGGATCAGAGCCAATGGGAAGATGGCAACCCCAGATGATGCCCTGCACTCTTCCAAATGACCAGGAGCTCCTGCCCCAGCTGGTTCCTCACCTCTGTTTGTGGAGTCTCCTGAGTCCTCTCTGTTGCTTTTCTGACCCCACAGTCTGTATTTTACATGCTGCTACCTCAGTTAATACAGCACCCACTTGCCCAGCTGGGACTCTGCCTCCTTTCACACGCAGCACAAGGCACCAAAAGGAAGACAAGGATCCCTGGGCAAATCACAGCAACAGAGGCTGAAACAACTAGTATAAAAGTAATTTTAATTTTCATGAGGCCACAGTGAGGAAAGTTTTCACCTTGAACTCTGCAGATACTCAGATCTTGGTGCACATTATCATAGTGACCTAATTGCAAATGACTAAGTTAAAAGCTACAAAATGTTTAACTTTTCAGCTTAATCCATTCCTAGAAATCTTATTCAGAATTCTGGGAAGCAGATTTATTTTTCTTTTTATACCTTACATTCCAATATCTGAGTAAGAAAAGGATTAAAATAATGTCAAATTCCTCTCATTCTTTCTATTGCAGAAGGCTACAGAAAGTAAACTCATCACATTCTTATAAGAAGAAAATTAAAATCCACCTGTAAAGCAGAACTCCAGACTTTGACCATGGGAGCTGATAGAACAAATATATTTTGCTGTGTTTTAAACAATTTTGTACACTTGAAAGCCCTTGACTGAATATGCAGGGCAGAAAATTAAATTAACCTGATAAAATAAATTAACCTGATCCACTTTAAGAGGTAGGGAAGCATACCTATAAAGTCAGCTGCACCACTGCTTAGCATTCACAGAGATGGTAAACTGGAATTCTAAAGGACAATTCCACTCCGTACACGTAGAAAAGAGAAAATTACTCATGCTCTTGATACATCCACTTTTCCTACTGTGATTCAGGTTTGAGTCATCAATAGGCAAAAGGCACTTCATCCAAAGAAGGGTCATGAATGTGAATATGCACAAATATGGTCATCTTCCCCCCCTCCTGTTTATTGTAGGCTCCTAATTGGAAGACTTGCCCCCTGCTTCACCTATAGTCTTTCTGTGGAAACCTCAGCCCTTAATGTACCTTAAAGGTCATTGGTAGGGATAATCGTGGATAATTACCCCACATGAGCTCCTAGTCCAAAGCTGCAGCAAATGTGCCTTCTTTTCCTTAAACACATTTTAAAAACGAATATTAATGAGAACAGTGATAAAGCATCTTGCAGGTTTGGTGTTGCACATCAGGAAGATATAGCCAGGACCAGTGAGAACTGAGAGATTTCAGAACCAGAACAGAGGTTTCGGAGTTTTTTGAGGTGAGGCCAAAAGGAGCCCAACTTACTGTAAGCAATGAAAGGAAGGCAAGAAATGCCTTGAGAGTGCAATATGCATGGACAAGAGATATAGTGACGAAGGCTGTTAAGACTTCTCTATTAAGGCTGGTAGCTAAAGTTAGACCAGTGCAACCTTGAAATAGACACCTTCAAAGCTGTGCAGGTTAAACATTAAAATCACTTACCGAGGAGATGGGTGAGCTTTGACATAAAATCAGATAACTTGCTAAAGTATGCTTTGATCAGTTTTTCCAGAGAATTTCTTCAGCCTATGTATGTGTTAAGACTGGGACAAGACCCTTCCATTTATCACCTTTGTTCACATTATCTTTGCTTGCAATGGACTGTCACATTTAACAGCTATACATTTGTGCAACAGCATCAATCCTGTTCATGAAGGCTCTCTACTGAGTTTGAGTGGAATTATTTTTCTTGAGCAATAAGCCTGCTTTGTTCTTCCTTCCCCAGCATCAGGGACTGACTGCAGCAGGAGACAGGGATCTCTGAGAGCACAGAGAAATCCCCTCGGTTTACTGAACATTTAGTACATCATTCTCAGGGCTCTATCTATTTGGGGACAGAAGAATTTTTCCCACCAGCCAGAGATGGGAGATATTTCTGACTTTCAGCCTTCTCTACAGCACTAGTATGGGAGGAAACCCTACTGGGGATCCCTCTAGCCATCCTCCCAGGGGGGTCTGTGACTGCAGAGTCATGTTTTATGCTTTTGACTCTAACATACAGACTAACTGAAGTCTTTGGTCTTGACACAGAGTACTTGACAGACGCGTAATGGTGTGTTTTACAAGTCTGTACTAGCTGATCTTATGATCTCTTCTTGGCCTAAGGAGCAAATATTTAGGTATGAAAACCATTGACTCCCCAACACACACCTCCTCTAGTGACCTATGTGCTGTGAGCAGAAATACCAAGGCACTTACTCTTTATGAGCCTTCATGCAATTTGAAAACATCACCTATACAATTTTCCAATCTTTACAGAGAGTTTGAACCCAAAAAAGATGCATGGGGATCATTATTAAAAGTAAAACAGGCAGTGCTTTATGTAACTGCAAGGTATACAGTACCTCTGTTCTTCAGTTGCACAGTAATTGCTGACTATTCAAGCTCTTGGAAAATGCCATATGCTTGAAGCAAAGTTGCATGAACATCTCATGTTCTTTAACTCACAGTGCTGATTAGATGGTCCCGTTTAACTTTAAGTTTTACTAAGTGCAGTCACCAAACTGGGGGCAGCAGATGACAGGAGGAGCACAGCTGCAAAAACTTTTGCAGGAATCCGAACAAATTCTGTGATCAAACAGGTCAAGCCAGCTCCACATGTTACAGCTGCAAAGCATGGCTACAGTGCATTTACTGGAATGAAACACAAGGAGGAGGCTATACAGACATGAGCAAATAAGACCCAAAGTAAAGACCTGGGGAAAAAAAACTTTCTATTTTATTTTTTTTTTGCATTAATTAAAAGTGAAGGCAAAACTTTTGCCTTGTCACGTGTTTTATAAAAGTCATACATGTAGTGCTTTTACTTGCTCTATAGTAACATCAGTATTTTAGCATGATCTCTCCTCCAGTTGCAACCCCAATGGAGAAGCACTGCATGGTTAAAATTGGCCTTAGCTGTGTTAGGCTGGCACATGAGCATATTCATATGGAAGCAGTTTCAAACACTGAAATAGTACGGTCTTTATACTTGTTTGAGTATAAGGGGGTTTGATTTTAAGGGATTTGGGTACAGCAAGTACATTAATCAACCACTGGGGGCTGGACTAGATGATCCAGAGGTCCCTTTGAACCCTGTTGATTCTGTGATTTGATTGTGCTCTTCACAATGAACACTGAGTATGCATTCTCGGTGTTCAAGCTAAGAAAGTTGGGGCTGTTCAGCCTGGAGAAGAGAAGCTGCATGGAGACTTCATAGCAGCCTTCCAATATCTGAAGGGG
>JANHGB010025747.1:0-15429 GCA_026283785.1 Coracopsis vasa | reverse complement strand
CGTTTTTTTTTTTTTTTTTTTTTTTTTGCCTTTTGGGTAATCAGTGTCTCTGACCCTTTTTGTATGAGGGAATTGATAGTGCCGCAAGCGGTAAAAGAGATACACTGAGAAAATAAGTTTCATGGCAGGACTCCATGGTTCTTAGCCTTTGGCTAAGGTGAATTTTAAAGATATAAGTCAATTAGGCTGTATTAAATGGTGTTGAAAATATGTTTTCTTCTACAGCTATTGCAGACTTTCTGTAGTAGGGCTTAATCGGTTGTTCTGGAAATATAGCTATGACCACAGACATGCCCTATAAATAGGAGGCCTTACTATGAGGAATGTGGTTGTCTGTTATTTTTAAAACTGCATGTTTATTGATACTCAGGCTGATTCAGAAAGATATGTTTCTTGAGTGAGAGCTGACTTTTTACAACAGAAGGTTAGGCTGTAGATTTTCCTTTGTGTCTCTTACAGTGATATATTTTATTGCTGTGACTTGCTTACTCTTTGTTATATATGTGCTGCGCTCTAAGACAGTTCCTGAGTATTGAAATTGTTGATGAACTTATAATGAATCATTCAACATTCTTGGTTTGTGTCCCTGTATGTTCCTGTGTTGTGAATGAAAGGGAATTTAGAGTTATATACTCAGTACTTTTTCCTAAAGAGGATTTCTCACAGCATGTTCCCTCTAGACCTGGTGTCTGCTACAGTGCAGTGTTAGAATATTAAGAGAAATGAAATTATAACTGTTTCCCTGAGACACCATTTGACAATCGTACTCGGGTTCAGAAGCTTCTTTTATTTTCTTCAGCCTATAATTTTATCTTCTATTTCTCTTCATTATCAACTTTAATGCTCTTCAAATTGTTTTTCATCTTTAATGTGTACCACAGTCGAATGTTCCATCAGATGAATGTTTTTCCTTTCAGTATTTCTTGACCAATGTAAATATGTAGCTATTTTAATCTCTTGGTAGTTTTTGTTGTTGTTTTTTTCCTCTGAATTCCATGTAATTTGTCAATACCTTTCTGGTATTGAAATGCCTAGGAGTGAATGCACTATTGCAAATATGTAATTACCTCTCCTTTCATCATTTAGAGATTATATTTATTATTGCTGCACATAGCAAATTCATATTTAAATTGCTGTCCACTATACTTGGAGGCTTTTTTCATTATTACTGCATCACAGATTTTTATCCACTGTTTCAGATCTCTGTTTTTAGCCTGCATATTGTCAGATGCTGTTCCTTGCATTTCGATTTCCTAATTCTTATATTTCATTCCACACACGTTTCTAAACTCCCAAAAGCTGATGTTTCTCTTGCTCTGGCAGGTTATCAAGGCTATCTGGCTTCTTGAGTTTGTTGCCTGTATGACTTTTGGAAAATAATTTTGCTTTAATATATATGCTTTTGGGTTTTTTTCTGCAAATACTTAATAACTTCTGTTGTTGCCCTGCGGACTGAGTTTTGAGATTCTCTATCTTCTTTTTGTTAGCTTTCCTAAGTTTGAAAAACCCACTTCTATTATCGATGTTATTTTATTAAGTGGTCATCAGCATAAAAGCAGCAGTTGCTATGCATGCATGAATTCATTCGTACATGTATATGTGTGTGTCTGTGTTGTATGTATGTATATGCCTACTCATGTATAATGTGTTTTCCTACTCATCCATTTAAAACAATGCTGTATACCTGCAGGAGGATGAAGAAGAAACGTATGAGCAAACTCTAGAATTCCGCAGAGGAGGTGATGGTCAGCCAAGACGGTCCACACGACCTACTCAACAATTTTATCAACCTCCAAGAGCTAGAAACTGATTAATAAGAAATAAAAGGTAAATATGATGTTGCTATTTTATCTACGGGTTTGGATTTCAAGAAAAATAGATCTGGATTGTTCTGTACTTAAGTGTCCTTCAGTCTTTGTGAAGTTTGTGAGAGAACTTTCTACAACTTTGCCAGTAGTTGGCTGTATAAGAACCATCAGTATTGGGTTGCAAGTGATAAGTATTTTGAAAAAATAAATTACTGTAATCCCTGTTTTACAAGCAAATAGACAACTTAAAATTCTTAGAAACACCTTGTTTATCACTTAAAAAAAGTATTAAGCAACAGCACATGTATGACCTACTTTGTTTTAATAGTGGCAATCTGTTTATATGGAGCTACACCTACGAAGAACTATTGATATTAAATCAGTGTCTTACCATTTAAGTGAAAGTTTTATGGTTCTATCTTTTTAGTTTAAAAAAACACTTATTGCAGTTACCTACATGAAAGATATGTTTGGTATATTGCTTCTAAATTTTTTTAGGGATATTGGTTTACTTACAATACAAGTTGGATATCTGTATATCTCTCGATGTTGTGGCCGTAGGAAGAGGCTTGATATAGCTGTGGGGAGAGGGAAAGCAATAGAAACACTTTGTTAAACAGCTTTTAAACTTTGCTTTATGTAAGGACTGAAGTCATCTGAGCAAGCTTTTTACTTGATACTCTTTTCACCTGAGAGCAGTAGCGTCTCATTCACTTACATTGAATAAGCTTCTTCTCTGAAATAAGTGGCTGCAGTCCCTACTGAACTTAGTACTGTCTCTGTCCAAAGTCCCATATTCTGCTTTTTATGAGCCATTTATGGGAGTAAATATTCTTTCTATTTTTTTACTTAGTGAGGGAAGGAGAATGAGCAACACTAAAACCTACTATCTGTGAGATCGTTACTGAATGTGGAGATACAAGGCCTAAGAATATTTGCTGTGCTCTGAATCTTGAGGGTATACCTGCACCTATGCTTTTTTAATTAGCAGAAATTAAGGGATTATATATCATCCTCAAAAAATACACCACACATGCACATTCAGAAATGTAAAAAGGCCAGCCAGATAAAACAGTTGTAATTCTTTTACTAAAAAAATCAAATATGCTGTCCTGCTTTCATTTTACTTGAGGATCTTCTAAATCCTTAATTCTCAATCCTGAATGAAGCAAGCTTTGTAAAGCCACATGCTATTTGATGTACATTGACATTGTGGCTTTGTCTTGAATCTGATTTTTTCTACTAGCCAGTTTATTTTTTACGGAGCTCTTTTTACTTCCTTTCCTTGCTCCAGTCCTCCACAGTCAGTAGCTTTAATAGGTGCTGCTGGTCTGTGCAGCTTTGGTATTTCTGAGGTACAATAATGTATGATTTTACTTTTTGATCATGTGCTAAAATACCTTTTTCATCTGTGAGAGTACTGGCTATCTATGAGCAAAATTTATTCTTGGCTCTAGTCAAGGTGATAATTATTCTATTTTTGCCTGTATCATTCAATTTTCTATTTTAAGTATGTGTATCAATCACTATCAATAAACATGTCATCAGGTAATTTACGCAGAAATAATTCTGGCATATGCCCTGAGCTGAGTTCTAAACCAGCTCAGCTGGCTCAGAGGAGTGTCAGTGTGATCAGCGGAATGAAAGGTACTCAGTGCACGCAGCACTGAGAGAGGGTATTTTTTGTCTTTAGATAATATTTTTGGCATTTCTCTTAATTTTACAGTATAAATATGGAAAACTATATTTATGTTTGGTCAGCGGAGGGGGAGAGGGAAGCAGACATCCAGAGAGAGTGGTGGTAACTCCTGTATCTCAAGAAGAGTGAATAAATTGTTGGCAAGTAAGGATCAACCTTTCTAAGGCACAGGTGGTTGTTCCTTGCAGGTGTTCTTACACCTTGCTTTGAAGATTCTAACAGCATCCATGGTATCAAAATTGTAAAAAAATACATAGTTACAGCCCTGCCCTTGCCCCAGTTCAAATACTTTTGTGCTCTCCAAGTAAAAGGGTGGGGAAAGAAGATACATGTTGGAAAATGTGTCATGCAGCTAAATATATTTTTTCAGCGACTACTTTGCTTTAAAAAGTACATCTTTTACGGAAAGTACTTCCAAATATATCCTTTTTTTTCCATCATAATTTAAAAGTCTTTGCCTCGGTTGATGAAACGAGGTATTTTCTCTCCTCTTTTGGCCCAGGACTGTTTGATTCAACATCTGCTCAATTTAGATAGTGCCAATTTCTCATCCAAATCTGAATTTATTAACGCAGCTCAGTGTACAATTAGTGGCAGCTTAACCCTAGTAAATTTGGGTTACTTTTGTAAGGCTGTTAGAATATTATGTACTTTATTTTCTACAATACAAATAGCAAATATTGTAAGAGTTATACATACCTTAAATAGATGTCACTGTAAACAGCAATTCGTTATAAGAAGATACAAGTTACTGCTTCACAGGAAGATTCATCCCTCTAGATCAAAACATTCACTGCCATCTTCTTTGGCTGCCATAACTGATTTGTCTTGAACTTTAATTAAGTGGAGTTAGTATCTCTAACTGGCTAAAATGTAGTAGATCTGAACATTTGTGTATTTTATATTAACATGATTTGCTAAATCTAGCTGTTTTAATTAGCTGCTTTATCAGGTTTAGGTTTGTATTTGGAAAATTTCCAGTATTAAATGCAGCTACATTTCACCATAAAATAATGTATCAGCTATTGGATGTAAGCACCAAAAAGAAGTTGTCAAGATACTCAGTTGGTCTTAGATTCTTGAAACACTAGGATCACTCAGGTAGAAAAAGAAAATAAAGAGGCAAGATGTATCTGCTGTGTAGAGGTTGGATGATGCTACTTAAGCTGTATTAGTTCAGTCGAAACAACCCTTTATTTGTCTAGAATTCGTAATAGGGATTTTTTTTCCTCTGCCACTGTGTTCTAGTGAACATTTGGAAAACTGAACACCTTGTTCTTTTCTACTCAGGAGTGTGGCATTTGCAGTTAACTCTCAACACTGTCAAAAATTCTTCCTCAGTTTGAGAACACTCTGTTGCAAGTCTTCTTGAAGATAAAAATATTGTAGAGAACAACACAGAAACTTTTTCTGTGTTGTACAGACAGGCTTTCACCTGCTAGATTTGCTTCTTGAAGCTCATGTAGAATCCAATGTAGCTGCCATTATTTGCTTTGTTTGATGGGTAAAGTGATGTTAGGAGGTGACAATTGTGATTCTGTGGTGGACATATGTATCATATATGGCTTATAGCTCCCCATGGTATATCTCATGCTACCATGTATCTTATACTTCATTTGTGTTTTGAAATGCATTGCACTTGACCTAATGAGGTACTGGATGAAGACAGTGGGATTAGAGAGAAACCAGTAATGAAAATCTATTAAGCTTTTCCAAAAATAAGTGGTTAATGTAATTGGTTCTTCTCTGATTTTAAACGTAGGCAGAAAATCAATCCTATTCCTTTTCTAAATTGCTTTCAGCTTACCCAGACTTGTACAACAGTGTAGCTTTAATGTCTTGACATGTAAAAGTTCATGAATAATGAATGTCAGTTCCTAGAAGTGGATTTCTATGTTTTTTTCCTCCTTTTTATTCCTTAGAGCTCTTGAGAGCATGGTATATTATTCTTATTTGAAGGTTTTGATATCATGTTAGAAAAAGACATGATTTATTAGGGGAACTATTAGGGGATCCACTGACACAAAATTTTGCCACAGAAGGATGCTTTACTTCTTTACCAGATGATTAATGACACCCTTTATTTCTGAGGGGGAGTACCTCTCTATTATGTAAAATAATTTTATTTTTTTTTTTTTCCCCTGAAGAGACAGAGAGCCCTTGATGATTATTTTATATTATAAATGGATGCATTCTGGAGAATTTTAATATTGTGGTAGATGCCTCATCCCTGGAAACATTGCCAGGTTGGACAAGGCTCTGAGAAACCAGATATAGCTGAAGATGTCCCTGCTCATTGCTACCAGAAAGAATATTCACTCTATCCCAGATAAAACCAGGAAAAAGAGGTTGGAGTAGAGGAGCTTTAAAGGTTCCTTCCAAACCAAACCGTTCTGTGATTCTGTCCTTCTGAAGACCTTCTTGCTGCACTGTTCTATGCTTTGGATGTTAAGAACAATTGCTACAGACTTGCAGGAAGTCTTGAATTGGTGTTTATTTTGAAGACAGAGCAATAGAGTAGTCATGTTAAGGTGAAGTAACAGAAGTATGGGGTAATTAGTACCTCACTGTGGTTGCAGTTGATCTAGAAATGATCTTTTATGAATATCTAGCAGTGTGAGGTAGAAAACACTAACACAGAATTTTATCAGAGCACTGCATTCAGAGCCCTTGAACCCACTGTAGGTTGTTTAGGGTATGAGTCAAATACTAGCTTTAACAGGTCTGTAAAATAAGATACTTCTAGAGAATCAGGAGACAAGAATTTAGAATCTAACAATAATAAAAATACATCCTGAGCTTACACTTCCTATATAGAATGTCATGACTGAATGAAAACGAAGGGGAACAAGTAATCAGAAATGAGTGTTTTGAAGGATCATAGCTTTTGGAAGAGCCTGAAAGAACCTAAGAGTGTGAAGTTATGAGTATGTGATTATTATCTGTTTCTTGGGTCTTCCTTTGCTCCATGGCAGAATTAATCTACACCTTGTCACACTTGCTATAAAATCTGTATTGAAGTCCTTCCTTATCAATGGAGAAACTGCATTTCTGTGAGAAGTCATTGCCAGAAAGTGTTCTTTCCTTGTATAAAACCAATCATACTTATTGTATTGAAGTGCAGCATTCCGATTTATTCTTTGCAAGACTTCCATCTCTGTAAGTGCTGAAAAGCAGATATCTGCTCTTTTGGAGGAAGAAAATGAAATAACAGTAAAGTGTATGTTGCACAAAAAGCAGAGAGGTTTTATGCTTATCTACTGTATTTTATTTTTCTCATTTAGAAACCTTCTTGGGGTGAGGGGAAATTCACTGGCAGCTCCAACTTGCTGAAGACTTCTAGAAGAAAGTCTGGCTTTTTCCAAGCAACAGGATAGAACAAAGAAAGCTCGTGTGAGCAGAAGGAATTTGGACCTGACAACACAAGAGACTTTTTTAAAGTTCTTAGTTATATGAAGCTGAATACTTTTTACATATGAAAGAGGCAAATTGTCATTGCTGCCATCAATAAAACCACAGTGCACTATTCTATTCTTTGCCTTGTATTCTTTTCACTGAGCCTTCATTGTTAGTTAACACTAATGTATCATGATTTTTATTAATTTTTAATTGATTTTGGTTCTAATATTGTTTCTAGTTAAGTAAAATTAAAACTTATATTTTCTCAAAAGTAGACAGGATTGGGCCTTTAATTTATATTTCAGGTTAGCATTAGTGAACCACATTAAAAATTAACAGCTCATTATTGTACAGAGAAATTCTGAATAGGTTTTGACTGTTTTCTATGCTTGTTTTCCAAAGTTGCTGAAGGCCAAATTACAGATTTGCCTATTATGCTTTTCATGATCTGTGACTAAAAGGTCGAAGGGAGGAGAAAAAAATCATGAATTTCAATAGTAATTTTCTAAATGATTTTAGGTAAATATTTTCTTTTTAGGAATATTTATATTACAGAAATAGAAACATTTCTAGAAAGTAGTTTAAACAAGAAATACCAGAAGATGCATAGGAGTATTTTAAACATAAATATGCGTAAACATGCACACATGTGCAACCTGTTGAATAATACATTATTTCTTGTAGCTTGAAACTTTGCTTCTATTGATTCATATTATTACTTTTTTTTTCAATTATCACTGGTGCTTGAAAGAATCTTTATGTCAAACTACTTCTTATTCTAAGCTGTATCTTTGAATCTTATGTGATTATGACAAATATCTGAAATTTCCCTATTTCTTTAACTCAGAAGCACTCAAGATCTTTGTACCATGCAAATAAATCCCTTCTAAGCTTTATTCTGATCATATAAGTAACATTGAAATAGCACATGTGTTTCGAGGTAGTTCTGTAAAGACAGAATTTTACCTGAGATATGTATTAATGGTATTAAGTTGTACAATTCTACTGAATTTCTCTCTGAGGGCTCATGCAGTACTCTGTTTGGATAGAACCTGGTTTATCTGGATGAAAAGAAGTTTTATAATGAGGATGTAATTGAATGTATTTGCAGTACATAATATGGATTACTGTATGAATGCTGTCAAAACATTACAAATATTTGCAGAATAGTAAGGAACCAAATCTTTTGCTCCCTTAATGGATCCTAAGCAGCTTGTTAAGAATTATAATGCAACCCACTAATAATTCTGAAATTTGGAAACTTAAAACATGAGCTGTCCAATTTTGAAGCTCTTCACTATCAACTGCACATAACAAATTTTATGAGGTTTGTTAGATTTTGGTTAGAAATCACTTTCCAAATACTATGAATCATCCTGGTCAGATCTGCTAAATTGTACCAGAAAATAAATAAATTGTAGATCTAATACATTGGATGTTGGATACTTTACATCCAGAACAATTGCTAAGACCACTGAAAACAGCTATTCAGCTTCAGAAAGCAGTGCAGCTATGGCATCTTTTTAAGAAGCAGGTTTGATTTTTGTTTACGCATAGACTGTGCATTAAATTAACCCTATAGTCAGTGTACCAAAGTAATTTCTGAAATTAAAGTAACTTTTATGTTCTTTTGAGCTTCCATTCTTGCTGTGAACTCATCTTAAAATTCAGAAAAGTGCCATCTGAGTTAGTGAACCATAAAATATAATGCCTACTTAGGAAAATTCTAAGCTTATACAACTACAGTGCAGCATTACCCTATAGTGGTTATGGTATTCTGAAATTACTACATGTTGTGTCTGTAGGCAAATGAAATATATTTGAGATTGTTGAGTTTGTTTGTAAAACAGTAAAAACCATGGCCTCGTCTTTTCACTGGTGCTGAGGGACTGGAAAGCCAGAGTAAGCATACAGATGGAGAGTCTTCTTGAAAAGACATGTTATCTTTTGTGTTTTATGATTCTTTTCTGTTTTGGTTTTCACTGAAAAAATACTTCTTTTGAAAGCTCTGCCTGCTTAGGATGTGAAGAACCAGTGATTGAGTAGGTAAAAATCATTTGTGTCAACCTGTTCTGAAAAGCAAGAATTAATATATTCATGCTCATTGATTCCTATATCTGGAAACAACATGATGACAAAACTATATATTTAAATTATTTTATTGATTTGCATAATACATCCATACCACAATTATAATTATTTGTGAGTTACAGTATAGTAAAGGTTACATACAAAAGAACAACATTACTTACCTTTTACGTTCAAAAAAAGTTACCATGACTAGGTCGGTCTTTGATAAGAAAGTTAACTTCTAATTCGTCAAAACCAACAGCAAAAGCAAGCTCCTGAACTTTGTGGGGCAACATCTGTTTAGTTAAACAAAAAAGGTTGATAAGGAGCACTGGATACTGATCATCCAAGCTGTTATTTGCTAGCTTGTTTTTTGACTCTGTTCTGGAGTGTTCTTGACCAGCTGTTTCTAAGACAAACATGTCACAAAGAAACTTTGCACTTTGCAAGCTGGACATGAGCCAGTTGGACCTGTGAATCAGTAGATCCCTGGTCTGTGGCCTTTTAGTAGGGTTATAGATACAGTTTATGAGAATTTCTGTCTTGAATTTAGGAATTCAATTCTAAGGAGATGTTTTCCTTGCCATGGACTTGTATATAATGTTTTTACCTAAAGGAAATAAAAAAAAAAATCAAAAAAAAACCCTGGAATTTCTGATTTAAATTATTCTAAAAGTTATATGCCTAGGTGGCAATCTTGACACTGAATATATTCTTTTTCCTTTATATTGAGATATAAATCATTTTGAAACAAAGGGTGGAAATGTTCTGGTTTTACCTTGCATGTTTCCATAGTTTTATAAAAAAATCTGATTGATGTTGTCGTGGTTTTATTTAAAATTCTTCCTTGGACTAACATCATCTGATAGATATTCATATATGTTTTATATATATACTAATGTAACTTTTCCTTTTGTCACTAACAGGTGTTAGTAAGTCTTTGGTAACAACTGTACAAAGCATTTTGAGGATCACTTGTCAAGGTTGCCTCTACCAAGAAACACTGCTGGAATTGTCTCTGCAGAATCTCTCTGTAATGACTTGAGCCTTATGCAGATAAAACCTGTTGGAAATCTGGCCTTCCAAAGCATTATTAACAACTCATATTTTCATTGAGTGGTGAACGGTTGATACCACAGGAAGGCCAAATCTTATCTATGAGATGCACGTGGCATTACATACAGAAAGAGTAAAAGGTTAATGGAAGATAAAGATTTAGTTTTAGGTAAATCTGAAGAGATCTTCGCAAGAGAAGTCCTAAACAGCAAAACTAGCTAATGAAGGTTGTTCTAATATAAGCCAGGTAGCTGAAAGAATCTGACAGTGTAGGGTAAGCAGTCCCTTTCTAGCAGTATGGTTGGAGGGGACTTCATACAGAAAAGTCTCCAGTGTTTTTGTGCATACACAAGAATGTATTGTTCAGAGTGATTGTCTGTAGATGCTTTCTTGGAGAAGAATCCTAGTTTGACTGTCCTTTCATCACATAACTTGATCCAACTCCAGTAAAATCATAACTTTCTTCAGAACTATATAAGCCTCAAGAATAACTAGTTGCACAATCTAGCTAACTCAGTTTAGCTTTCTACTTACTGTACGACTGTTGAGGTGTTTTCTTGTTTTTTGGTTTTGCTTTTTTTTTTTTTTTAATTTCTTGAAATGCTTTAGGGCAACCTATTGCAGGAGAGCAGCTAAACTACGGAAGGTACTCTAAACATGTAGCCACTGACCTTCCTATAGCATGACATGCATATGAAGAGCTTTGTGTATTTGTGGTATTCTTCAACAGAAGAGACTCATAATTACTTTTTTTGTTTTTCTGATATTTACTGCATGTAATTCTTTATGTTGGCCTGTTCTGGCTTTAAATTACTGTTTTGTTTTGAGGTTTTGAGAATGGTTTCGAACAATTTAAAAAGTAAAGAAATTGCATCAATACTTAATTTTCCCACGAAATTGAGAGACCATAAAAAGTCAGTTTCCATACAGACACATGGGCTGTTGATGGACCTAATCTGGAAATTATGGTGGTATGACTGAAACCAGAATCCAGTATACATTAAAAATAAATCTTACATGTGCTCAAATGATTAATTGTATAATAGCAACAGAGAACTATAGGTGGCTTAAAAAAAGATTCTGCAGCTGCTTCTAAGGAAAATGTTTGCAGTCATAAAGCCTTGTAATATGTCATGTAACTTGAATAATCTATCTTAAAAAGGATGCATAGGCAAGTCTTGTGCAGAAGATACTCATGTTATTTTTCAGGCAGTTTAGTATGTCATAGGATCTTGGATGCTTTGCTTTGATTTTATACCATATATTTCTAAACTGCAAAGGCTGAGGAACATATATAATATTTTATATTTGTTTTATAGTCAAAATAGTCTTAACCCAATTATATTTTGTTATGTTATATCTCTGCTAAAATAGTTGTAATCTTACATGCTCGTGCACAACTTTAAGTCTCAACCATCCATTTTGTGCTGATTATTCTGTAGCTATTTAGGAAAGGAACTTGGTTTGTTTACAATAATAATAAAAGTAAAAAGCAGAATAAATAAGAAATGCTGTATCATTTTGGTATGCCACAAATAGTGGGGGTTTTGTACTGGGAGACTAGAATAGCATATACAAAGCCAGTGTTCCATGTGCTATTTGAGTAAGTAAAGTAGCTTTTTTCAAAACTGATTTTTTTAAATGTAAAAATTTGATAATTTGATTCCCCTCTGCCCCTACTAATTAAAAATGTTTCATCCCAGTTTAATTGATAGAATAAGACAAATTATATACTCCAGCATTTCACTACTCCTGCTGTATCAGTCTCTAGGTATATTATGATCAAATGCCCCTAATAACAGATATTCTTGATGGCCAGATACAGTGTGGCTGTTTTACTGCAATTGGTTGGATTAAAATGTGTATCAGAACTTGATTTAACATTGTACCTGGTGAAGTTGAGACATGTCATGCTGACGTTAATCAGGAATAGGAGATACAGCTGAGTTTTAGTGTAGTACAGCTGCAGAAATGACAACACAATTTAGCATGTGCTACTCCATTTTACTTAACTGCTTTAACTGTGAACTCTCATTTTTAAAAGGAAAATAAAAGATAAATTCTTGCAGCTGTACATAAAACACTGAAAATGTGACCAAATTTAAAACGAGAAGCTGATGCCTACCACATCTTTATAAAGAAAGTTGCAGGAGTTGTGAAATGGGAAAACATGCCATGTGGATCAGCTGAGAAACTTTGCACTCTGTGGCTGTGGAATCTGACTTTTTTCCCAGATATTAGAGCTGAACAATTCCTGACATAGAATAACTGTATTTGAAAACAACTTAGCCCAGCACTGCATTCAGTCTCTCTATTCCATGAGGAACCTGGCTGTAGTTGCCACTGGCACTGTTTCTCAGAGTCTCAGAGTTGGGAGTTTTAGATGAAAACTGATAGATAGGTTAAGATAATGATGTTGGTTTAAGAGTTCCTCCTAACTTAATGTGAGAAGTTGTACTCTATACTTGGAAAATATGGAAGAAGCTGGGATGTTGTGTGTTTAAATAGTTCTTTGGGATAAATGTTGTATTATTAATGTGTTGCAAACTGCAGTTGTGCATACTTGAATAAGAACAAGATAGGTGGAAAAAATAACTATTTAAATTATGATATTCTAACAATTTTGTCAAATAAAGTACACCATCTGCAAAGAACTTAGCATCCTGAAATACAGCCACTAATGGGTAGAATGTACAGTGTTCATAGATAGAATTCCAAAGTTAAGATCCTTTGAATGTGATCCCATCTGTGGTGAACTGGTACTTCTACTACATCCTATTAAAGTCACCTTTTACTAATACCTTGGACAGTGATATTTTGGCCATTCCTAATTGATTACACATGTAACGCTTTAGATGTAAACTGTTGACCAAGTTGGGACTAAGATGGGGTTTAGCTGCACTTAAGCTCCATCAGGAGTTTAGAAAAAGCAAGAGGATCGACTCTGAACTTCGTGACTCAGTGGGTGGCTCTCCCTTTTTGCATTGTCAGTCTCTCTGTAAATCATTCTAAATAAATTCTAACTTTATTTTCCTTTGTATGTTTCATCAATGTAGTCAGTAGTACAGTGAACTGTACCACTGAACTTTGTTAATTTGCACTTTTATGAATTCATATTAAAACTGCTTTTGCTAATACCTTTCATTCTTTGAGAGACCCTAAACCACCAATTCATGACACTTTGTAAAATGCTAGGAAGATCCAAAAATAGGCTATTTTTAAAATAATTTTTTAAAAGCAAATACAAGGATGCAGTTGTGATAGAAAGAATGACTCAGATTGTACAGTCTCTAAGCCTGGTTGATCTAGTGCTGCTAATGTGAATTTGCGCTAATATGTTTCTAAAATAGTTTGACTCATACTCCTTGTATGCTGGGTGACTGTCACTCAACAGAACAAAACAATGCTCTGTTAGCAGATACTGGGTTTAGCGTCAACCTGCTGATGTTTCTTGACAAGGTGTTGACCTGACTGGTGGTTAAACTCAACCCTGAATATAGATAGGCAAAGAGTTGCACACCTGATGCACACACTCAGACAGTAGTAACTGAGCCTGGGGAAGAAGAGGTTGCTTATTATGTTGTTGATATTACCATTACGAAGCAACTTTTTTATCTTAAAAATGCTGTTTGGAATGCTTTGAAATAGGGCAGGGAAACCATTTACTGACAGTGATATGTTGTGTGATATGTTAGGACCCAGAAGCAAAACAGTATAATGCTGTCAAAGTGAAATCTCTATGCTAGCTACTTGTGTTTCCGATGTGGAATAGAAATGTGTGTCAGGAGCAGGGCTAGCCTTGGGCACAAGATTAATGAAGTCTGATGAGCATGGACTTGGCAACAGAGAAGCTGAACTGATGTGTCTGTTTCCAGCAGCGGGACCTGAGGAACAGGTTGCTCCTGGCACAGTCTCCAAACTGCCTCCAAGGGAACTTGGAAATGTACAAATCATCAGGGTAGGCATATCTTGAAGTGCCCATTTAATGAAAAATAAATGCTTGTTTCCTCCAGGATTTGCTCTTAATGAGTATATTTTATTGCTAGTAGTTACTAGCATGAGCTGTAACATATATCTGTTTATCCCATAAAACTTGGAATAGGCTGTGCTGATAACAGAGTAATCTGAAAGACTGGAATATCTTATTTTCTATTAGATTATCCCATCACTTTAATTATATCTCTTCCACTATATTTGCCTGTGGACTGCAGAATTAAAGCATCACCTGAGGATTTATGTGAGAATAAATTTTAAGAGTCTACATTTATTGAGCCTTTTTTTGGTCCAGTTCCTCTAGCTGCTCACTTGAATGTACAAAATATTAAAGTTGTTAGCATATTTAAAACTTTCCTTTGCATGAAGATTTGTACTGTGAGCTCGTTTATTACAAACTATGATATGCAGTGAAGATAAATAACCCAAAATACAATATACAACTCACCATCTATATGTGATTAATTGAAGGAGCTATGGAGGAGGGATCTCAGCTATGCTTGGCAAATTCAGAAAGTACTTCCAATTTGTCTAATGCCAAGTAATACGTAATGAACAAGATCAAATTATAATGCTGTGGTCCATTGAGTGTGGCTGATTAAGATCATTGTTCATTCACCTAAAGCCTGTCATTTAATATTTACATTATTAGAGAAATGCATGACTCGGAGCCTAGCTGTGCTTACTATTTTTAAAGAAGAACTATTTATAGAACATAGTTCTTCATAAATATCTTAGTACATGTAAACCTGGGCCTAAAATACATTGAAATGTGTTCTCTGCCTAATAACTAGATCATGTAAGAGTATACCTTTTCCTTCCTGAGCTAATTATATTGGTAGAAATCCTCCTACTGCAAGATTATTGATCATTTAAACAGTCATTCCCTTTCCCTTTAGGGATACAGACTGCAGTAATATAAACACTATGACTGTATCAGTATAGTGAAAGTAGAATGATTTTTATTCCTAAAAGGTGGAAGCAAGGACAGGTGGCCTGTGAAGAGTACAGGGATGTTGTCCGGGAAGCTAGGGACCAGGTTAGAAAAGCTAAGGCCCAGTTAGAATTAAACTTGGCTACATATGTGAAAGAGAACAGGAAGGGATTCTATAGTTACATTGCAAATAAAAGACAAACTAGTGACAACGTGGGCCCTCTCTGGAAGCTATCTGGAGAACTGTCTACCTTGGATTTGGAGAAAGCTGAGGTCTTTAATGACATCTTTGCCTCAGTCTTCACTGGCAAATGCTCTGACCACGCCACTCAAGTCTTGGAAGGCAAATGCAGGGACTGTGAGAATGAAGACCTTGGGTCCACTGTAGGAGAAGATCTGGTTCGAGACCATCTTAAGAACCTGAACGTGCACAAGTCCATGGGACCTGATGAAATCCATCCGCGGGTCCT
>JANHGB010025746.1:6817-22003 GCA_026283785.1 Coracopsis vasa | reverse complement strand
GTGCGGCCATCCAGCCAGTTCTTTATCCACTGAGTGGTCCACCTATCAAATTGATGTCTTTCCAATTTAGAGACAAGAATGTCTCTACATTTGTCTATACTTTTGTCTATATATACATTTGTCTTTAAAAGTACAGCTAGCTTAACACACTTTATCACAGGAATACTTTTGTGCTGGTTTTGGCTGAGATAGAGTTCTCCATCCCTTATTCCATACCAGTTCCATCATGCTCAGGTGCCAAACTATCCAATACAACCTCATTAACTGCAAACACCTTCCCATGCTTTGATACAACACACAGATATCATTCCCTTAGTCTATTGGCCACTCCTGTGAAATGTTTGTAAAATGTCCATAAATGTGCACAAATGTCCATTAAATGTCCACTGAGTTAATTTAGACTTTCGGCTCCACCAGTGAGGGTGATCACTCAAGACAGCAGAGCTGCTGTGTGTGTGGAATTATTGAACACCAAAGCCACCTCAGGTCAGGTCACTGCTGCACTTGTACTGCTTCTCATAAGGCTTGTTCTCCACTGTTTCAGGGGGCTCCTGCTATGGTAATTCCTATAATATGCAATTGAAATTGTGGGTTACAACAGTTTAAATGTATTTGCATTTCAGTCTCCATCCCTATTTCTTTGGGCCAGGTTATACGGTTTAACATTGCAATGAACTCCTTGCCTCCATCATAGACTGGCTGGCAACATGGGGTTCCTACTACAGTAATTTGTGTAACATGTCACTCAAATAATGGAATATTTTCAACCAGGATTAAATCAACTTGAGGTACACATTGGAATCCCCTATCCTTCTGCATTACCTATGAAGTGCACCCACGTCCTTGAGAAAAAACAATCCCACGAATAGGTTTACCCTTTTCTGAGGAAGGAATAACCCAGATTGTTTTTTCCAACAATTTCCTTATATGTACTGTGGGGATTTTGTCTCCTTCCACAGTGTGCAGGGGTTTTGATTGTGCAGGGCCAGGCTGACTGTCAGATCCTCTAGTGCTAACTAGCCAAGTGGCTTCTGCTAAGTGTGAATCCCAGTGCTTGAAGATCCCAGCACCTATTGTTCTCATTGTAGTCTTTAACAGTCCATTGTACAGCTGAATTTTCCTGAAGGTTGGTGCATGATAGGGGATGTGATATACCCACTCAATTCCATGGTCCTTGGCCCAGGTGTCTATGAGGTTGTTTTGGAAATGAGTCCTATTGTCTGATTTAATTCTTTCAGGGATGTTGTGTCACCATAAGACTTGCTTCTCAAGGCCCAAGATAGTACTCCAGGCAGTGGCATGGGACACAGTATGTTTCCAGCGACCCAGCAGTCACTTCCATCATGTAAGCACATTGTAAGCACAAGCTGCTTGCCATGGTGGGTTCATGAGAGTGTATATAGTCAATCTGCCACACCTCTCCATATTGATATTTCAGCCATCATCCTCTATACCAAAAAGGCGGTAGCCATGTAGTCTGTTTGGTTATGGTGCACGTTTGACATTTACTGATAATCTCTGCAATAGCATCAATAATCAAGTCCACCCCTTGATCACAAACCCATTTTTATGTTGCATCCCTTCCTAAATGTCCTGGTGTGTCATGAGCCCACTGAGCTACAAATAGCTCACCCTTATGTTCCCAGTCCAGATTCATCTGAGCCACTTCAGTTCTAGCAGCTTGGTCCACCTACTCATTGTTTCAATGCTCTTCAGCAGCATGACTCTTGGGTATGTATCTATGTGACACACTTTTACAGCCAGATTCTCTACCTGAGAAGCAATATCTTGCTATAATTCAGCAGCCCAGATGGGTTTACTTCTGTGATGCCAGTTGGTCTGCTTCCATTGCTGTAGACACCTCCACAGAGCATTTGCCACCATACATGAGTCAGTATAAAGTACTGGCCATTTTTCTCATTCAGCAATGTCTAAAGCCAACTGGAGAGCTTTCACCTCTGCAAACTGACTTAATTCACTTTATCCTTCAGTATTTTCTGTGACTTGTTGTGTAGGACTCCACACAGGAGCTTTCCACCTTTGATATTTTCCCACAATACAACAGTATCAATCTATAAGAAAACATACTGCTTTTCGTTTTCTGTTAATTCATTATACAGTGGAGCTTCTTCAGCATGAGTCACCTCCTCTGGTGACACTCCAAAGTTTTGCACCTCTGGCCAGTCCATGATCACTTTCAGGATTCCCAGATAGTCATATTAGCCTGCTCCATTATCAGTGTAACCCACTGAGTCCATGTAGCATTAGCTACGTGATAAATGGAGGGGACCCTCCCTTTGAACATCCAGCTGAGCACGGATAATCAAAGCGCCAAAAGGAGCTGTGTTTCAGTACAAACTACTTCTGAAGTGGCTTGAATTCCTTCATATGCTGCTATAATACTTTTTTTAATCCTGTGGGGCTGATGTGCCCAGCCATCAAATCCATCAGTCCAGTTACACCAACTGTCCCTTTCCTCTGCCTGAAAGAAGGCAGGACCCCTCTATTCCTGGTCAGAGTCTTCATTACTTCATTTTTGTAAGTGCAGAATTGAAGTCCCTTCATCAGGGTCAAAAGTACAATCAGCCTTTCTACTCTGTCTCATAGACACTGGAACAGTATTTTTCCTGGATGGATGTTTTCTTAGATGTTGTTTTTCCCTGCAGTTCCTTTACCTGAGATTCTAGTCTCCAGTTGTCTTGGCTGTGTCCCCTCTCAACTTTTTGTGCACCCCCAGCCTACTTGCTGGTGGGGTGGTGTGAGGAGCAGAAAAGGCCTTGGCTCTGTGTAAGCGCTGCTCAGCAATAACAAAAACACCCCTGTGTTATCAAAGCTGTTTCCAGCACAAATCCAAAACATAGCTCCATGCTACTGTGAAGAAAATTAACTCTACCCTATCCAAAACTAGCACATCTGTTCAGATTTTTAGGGGATTTCTTTATTTATTTGGAATGCTTGCTTTTTGAGATACTCTGTTTTAAGCTTTGGGCTTTAAAGGCTGCACTATTTGGCTGTCCTCTAGGGCTGACCTTAGGTGAACTCCGACCCCAGCTGAAGAAATCATATGTAATTCCTATCCTAAAATCTTCCTCAGATTGAAAAGAAAGCTGAAGCAACCACGTTCAAGTACAGATTCAATATTGCTGAAGAAGTGTCTGCAACCCTATGTATTGCAAGGCAACGTGTATAGTATAGATCAAATAACATAGCTCACTCTTAGAGCCACATAAATAATATATTTGCCTAAAAAAATCTTATACATGCATTAACAAAACTCCAGGTTTAATGAGCAACTGAACATCATTAATTCTGCTTCTTGGTGCATTTTCCTATGCCGTACAAACACAAGGGCAAGCAAACTGGAGGTATGTACACAGGAGGCACAGAATTCTATCAGATGGTGGGGTTTCATTGTTTTTGAGTTACTTCTTAACGTTTTGCTGATCCGGAAAAAACCAAGGGGGCTTCTACCCCAAGACCATGGCCTGCAGTAGCAGCCTTCCCTCAGGAAGCAGCAGTGGTTGTGATGCAAAAGGAAAGGCTGGATGTGAAGCCTGTGTAGGGGATATAGGATTTACGAGAGGGATGAGTTTGACAGGCAGTGGCAGTAGGTCCTCATCTCTCACCAGGGCTAGCAGCTAGCCTGAGGAGGTTCCTGTTGTCCTTTGGTGGCTAAGATGAAATTATTTCCCAGTTTTCCCAGAACTGATTTTCCTGACTGATTTTTCAGTCCTTCATTTTGCCTTGACTTTCAGTGCCAGCTTGGCTACTCAGTTCCTACAGTGAATACAACCTTTTAGGCCAAAAAAATTTTTAACATAGTGAAGCAGGAGTAACGACAGCCTTTTGAAGTTTCAGTGAACCTTCTTAGTCTTCAAACCTGTCCACAGCCGTGCATAAGAAAATGTACACATATCTCCTATTCTTCCTGCAAGTCACAAAGGCAGATAAAATAGAAAGACAATCTTGCATTTAAAAATAAAAAAGGAGGAAAGCTTCAGAATTTTTATTGAGTTGCTAAATATATAATCTTGTTTTCAGTTAAAACTTAGCTTTTCTTATATCCCTTATTTTTCTGTGCACTTATGTCGTAAGAGTCAATGGAGTTGTAACACCACATACAACAAATGAACATGAGAAAATTATTGTCATGCAAAATCACATAATTGCTACCTTATAAAATAATGGGGGGGGAGGGAAGTTCCTACTTTTTCAAATATACCTGAACTTTCTCTTACATAAACACATATTCCCTGTTTAAAAAGGATTCCCCCTGATATGAATACAAAAACTGTATGTTCACAGATGAGTCCAAGATTGAATTCTTGCTTACAAATACCAGAAAAGAATAAGTAAGCAGGCTAGTACACACAATTATTTTTCTAACCATGGTACCAGGCTGTTAAATTTATGATACAAAAGCTACAGGAAAGCAGACATTTAAGCTTTCAGAAATGTAACTCTGTTGTATCACTGTAACACACAAAAACATGTCATGTGATAGTAAGGAAATATTATTAATCTGTGTAGTTTTAGTATTCTTTCTAACAGGGAGGCTTTAAGCCACTAATGTAGAGCCTAAGTTAACAAAAAGAATAGGAAAATTTCTTGGGTCTCCAATACTCCATTTGTTTTCATGTCTAAATGAGATATTAGCAAATATTTCATATCACTTTTTATAATGTAGGAGATGTGAATAACAGGAATTCCCAGTATATTAAATTTCAGCTGTTACCTCTTTGCAGACTTTTTTTGCAAACTCTCACCACTAGAAACAGTGTAGGCAGCATTCAGCAGCATTCAGCATGGTGACGCATTGTACGTCAGGCCATATTTAATTTCTGAATTGGCTCTGTACCACCAGTATTATATCTAAAACACAGGTTGGACCTCTTAATTTATGTCAGGAATTTGGGTGAAAGTGGTGAGCTCATGTAGAGCAGCTGCAAAGGTTTTTACTTAACCAAATGAGAGATGCCCAGATTATTTTTAATAGTATTTGCGGCATATCACTGTATTCCAGTTGAACAATAGTGATGAAAACTCACTGATCTGTAATGATTTCTGTTACTTGTTAAAACTTTGATTATTCAGCTGGAGATCTCTCAGATCATGCAGTACGACCTCCTGTGTGGAGCATGATGTTCGTGGACAGTAAGCCAACAAGATATGCATCTGCTTATTTTTGAACACCATTAAGGAAGGTGACTTGGGTTCACCAGTAGAAAAGTAGAAAGCATTTTTCCATTATCTAATTTCTTTTCTGTTGAGAAATATATCCTTTTACTTAATTCTAATCTTTTAATTTTAAACCATTAATTCCGATTTCATTTCTAAAAAGAAAGTAAGCAGTTGTTCCTTTAGCTTTCTTTTCAGATGTAAGCAACTGGTAAACAGCTCCAAAGACAATTAAATAATGGCAATTTAGTGTCATATATATTGGAAACCTCAACTATGTATTTGCAAAGAAGAACATATTACTGAATAAGATTTATTAGCACATGATAAGCCTTCAAATCCATTTGAATACTACCTGTAGCTGTTACAATTCACAGAAGCAGGAATTAGAAAATGTATAAACAACATTTAGTTCAAGTCCTGAACCATGCTTTCAAAATGTGTGTTGTAAATAGAAAATAAAAAAAAAACAAGCACAAACAAACCATCAAATAAGGAAACACTAAGTATCTTTTATGACTGTTTTTCATTATGATACAGGTTCAAACATTTGCAAGACACCTTTGAAATGATAGGCAGGAAATGAAGGTTTTCTGCTGGACAACATTTCAAATTCCCATCTCAGTGAGTGATTATGAGCATTGTCTGATGTCAGCAGCCAGTGTGGTTGTTTATATTCTACTTGGCTTTCCTTTTTAGTTCCAGGTTTATACCACACTATATTCTCTAAACTCATTATAGTTGGGACTAAAATGTGCCGATAAGTCATAACATTTTCCTAGAGACCATCTGGTGACCAAAGTCACAGGAATGTTGGCTGTTCTGCCTGACCTCACATGCAGTTAATCTTGAATGTGTTACTCTTCATTTAGTGAAGGAAAAAATTAAGTTGACAGTGTCTCCTTTGATTTCAAAGGAAAGTTTAAAAGGAAAAAGAAACATTTGAAATAGACGTCAGAACAGTAAGTGATAAAGCCTAACCCTGTGGAGCTAAGCTTGAGAGCTTAAAAACTCCTTTCAGATTTTCAGATGAAGGATAATTATTACACAGCAAGGTTCGAATTAGAAAAAAAATAAGAGTAAAACTTGCAGCGTAAGAATTGAGATGACAAATGACTACAGAGAAACACTTCTTTATTTTATTCACAGGTGGATTTTTAAAGCAGATCTTACAAATCTTCGTTTCCAAGGAGTGAAAGTCCTGCCTGTTGCTGTAAGGCATTTGACCCTGCAACCTATGTGCTGCTGGATGCTTTCCCAAGAGCCACTTCCCTGGAGCTGGTGCGTCTGCTTGCCTAAGAGCCCTGCACTGGCGTTTACGCATGAGGGACACATCTCCTTGCCCCTCTGTTGTAGGATGCTCTGCATTGCCCCTCCAACAAAAAGCCTTCTCTGGCAAGGGCAAAGTGGACTTCTGCCTCCTCCACACATCTGACACCCTGAGCCTTACCTGAGGCTGCAGTCACAGCCAATCAGCTCAGTAATGAGCATCTGCACCTCTTTCTATGAATAATGAAGGTCTGTACAGCTAGGTGCGTATGTCTTCACCCAGAAGTATTCTCGGGCTATTTTCCCTCTTTCTCTTCAACACAAGAATAAACTCATAATTGTAAAGCTGCCCAGAGATATGGTGGAGAATTATTTCTTCCACGCTTTAAGGAGAACTCCAGCACATAGATGTTGCAAATCCTTTGACCACATTTATCCTAATTCTGCAGGGAACTAAATAAAGCCCTTGTTTGCCAGTGTTAGGATTCATATAATCAGACACGGTTACTTTATTTGTATTTATTTTTATCCACTGAAAGAAAACAGCATCCTTTTTTTCTAGATTAGATTAATTTTATTCAGCTTGTTTTGTTTTTTTCCAGAAACAGCAGCATATCTGAAACTGGAAGATGCACACTTAAGGACATTATAACATTAGAAATAGAGCAGCAACCATAAATTTAGCAAGAAGTATGGGCATTGCTCTGAAAGGCTAATAATAAAACAACATTTTACTGGCGATGATGCCTATTCTAGACAGACAGCGACAGCTGAGTGTCAGTGATGAATGAAGCAGTTCCTGTGTGTGTATACATAGACGCTAGCAAAGCCACCAGGACTTGGTATTCTTTCCAGTGATGTTAATTGGGGTTTTGCCATTAAAATTAGCTTGAGCAGACTTAGCCCCCTAATTATGATGAGTCTCATTGTAAGGATCTACAAGAAAGAATTTAAATAAATAATATTTTTAAGCCTCTTCAACTGTGTGAATGAGTATTTGACACCCGACCAAATGATTTCAAAGTGAGATAACCAGAAACCTTCCGAGCTCAGACCTAGCTGGCAACTAAGAATGAATTCACTTCCAAAGGCAATAACCATATAATTTCAGGGTGGCTTGATGCCACCTGGACAAAAGTACCCTGATGAGCTGCAGATGTCAGGTGTCCAGTCAACCTAAACAAAAACCAAACCAACTGCACACTGCAGAAGATGGATATAGCATTGTCCAGTCTTGGCTTTAGAGAATGCAAATGTCTGAAAAGATCATTAACACTGGGAGACCAAAGAATGAAATATTCCTCTGGTAAGCGGTTGGTTTTAATTAAATGGCAGCTGTGTGAAGCTGTTAAAAGATATAAAGCATTACAAATCTTGAAAAGATACATTAATAAGCCTACCATTGGTAGTATATCTAACTACCACTGGTACATAACAACATATGCACATCCTCTTATCTGCACAAAATTATTGCTATTAAAAAAACAAATGCTAATGAGCCAATGTTGCAACCCCCTTTACCTTTATTCCAAGTAGGTTTTAGTTTCTCTCTGACTCACTGAGCTCTAACGTGGTGAAAAACATTTAAAAAGGACTCTGGTCTGAGAGACATAACTGTTTCAGAGTCTGATGCTTAACCAAAATGACAATTCAGTTTTTCTATGCCAACTATCATAGCCCAGCACTGTAATCTATTATTTCTTTATTGCGACTATTTAATAGCAATCTATGCACAATGCTCAAGTCTAAAACTATTAGATCAACTATTATAAAAGAAGTTTGGCTGACAAAGTCTGATAGAAGATAGCAATACCAGGATTCTTGCTAATAGTTGTACTTCATGTGTCTAAACTCACCTGAATGGGACTAGAGTACCACGGTGTTCACAAGAAGATACATTAACAGTGATTCATTTAAGGCACCGAAGTCCCTCTCAGCTTGCTCCACAGGATATGCATTTCATCCAACACCTTTGAAATGAGAAGGGAGAGTAGCAACCCAATGACAATACTACAACTAAAGTTTACTTTCATTTCAAAGTGAGCTTAGGCATTTCAAAGTGGCTAAGGTATCCAATTATACTTCTTTTAGGAGTTCCATATTAGTACACAAAACTATAGAATTTATAGTCAATTGAGAAAAGTTTTTCCATTTATGTACAGTCCTGTATCTTCTGATTTATTTATCCTGAGCTGTACCAAGGTTAATAGAGTTATAAAAAATCTCATTGCCTATGAATGCAATTACCAAAATATTTGACATGTAGTTAAACAGGACCCTTCAGCAGGTCCTGCTGCTGAATACATGTTGCTTCATTGGAACCTCCCTGCTGAAGTGCAGACGTTCATTTTTACCAGTGTTTAAATTAAATGTTTGATTCTGCACCACAACAAAGTAAATTGAGGGGAACGGTAAGGACCAATGCTATTCATATTATTTCTACAGTATGCATGCATCTGGGGCTTTACCAAGACAGAAAAATATGAATTTTTTGACAGTTATTCTTTTCTTCCTCCACTTAAAGTATATATTTATAGGCAGATTATATTTAAGTACACTACGTGTATGTCATACATGGTTTATATGCATGTGTGTATATAAGTTTGAGGGTAAAGTAAAACCATTAAATAAATTTTCCCTTTATTTAAACCATTTTCCAAAATAAACAGTGGGAAGGTGATTTGGAAATAGTGCAAAGGAAGTGGAAAGGTGATTAAAAAACACTGCAACTCAAAACAGATTATCAGGCAGTTCCCTCATCTAAATGAATGCCTATGTTTCTGGAAAAAACAGATTGCCTTTTTAAAAGGATGAACGTACCTTCTGCTGTGACTAATCTTATCCAACCATCTTGAGAAAGGCATAGCAGGAAACAATTTATTGAGTGTAATTATTCAGTATGCAGGTAGCAGTAAATAACAAACACGAGCTTCTTAGAGTATACAGTCAGTAGAAGAAATACCCAATTACTGAGGATTTTAGCAAGTCTCTTTTTAGACCAGAGTCAACATCCAACTCTTAGCAATAGTGCATCAGGATATGCTGTGGAAAGACTTTGGGCCAATAAATCAGCATTGGATACCGTTGCTGTACTTCTGTGTCAGTGGTATAATGATATGTGATATAGCAGAATATGGATAATGTAGCAGTCTCATTTTATGAAATACAAGAACTTGCAATCAATCAAGTTGTTAATAAAATATAAAATAATCCTAATTAAATGTTTTTGCTGCATTATCATCTTCTCTGGTTGTACAAAGTGTATATTGTTTCAATTACAGTATTTTGGAATCTATCAATTCATCATCATCTACATGGCTATTCTCAGAAACTACATGAGCTTGAGATATAACATGGCTAAAAATGTTGTTCAGACTTCATAGCCCCTCCAAAAGGAAATCAAGTATTCATTACATTGATCTCTTCAGCATATAGAAAGGGAGCCCAAATGTGCCTTCCAGAAATTCAGCATATGCAACATACAGAATGCTAATACTAATATTCCTCACTTCCTACTGTTCTGTGCCCTTTTAATCTTTCTTTGGCTGCTTTAAACAGTGAGATAAGTCTTCTGGTAAGAGGTTGGTCCTTATTTCTTGGCCTCATTCTGATAAGGTAAGAAGTTACTGGAAACAGTCCATAGCTGTTGTTCCCTTGAGAAAGAAACTTCCTATTTTTTGAATGGGTTCCTTCCTGACCCTCACTCTATCAATGTCTATCAATACTAAATTATCTTCCAAGGATCTAAAGACCCTTAAATTTTATAATTTCATTTCAATCCCACATATGTTTTTACCTTCTTTTAAGTCCTAGGGTATGCAAATATATTAAAATAATAATTTTTCCTTTTTTAATTAAACATTTTAAAGATATTTAATTTCTTAGTGCTAAACTGCTATTCTAAGCACCTTTATTGTAAACATTAATGAAGTTTAAAGCAAAGACAGTGCTGGTAGCATCACCTCTGTATTGTACCTCCTCTTTCAGAGCCTTGAAAGATTTGCAGATACATCACATGGACAATTTACTTTATACTGTCTTTTAGATTCTTTGGTTGATATGTGGAGAATTTATATGTCTAATAATGATGTAGACAATGCCACATTGCCTAGTATTCTGAAAGCTTGACCAAAAAAAATAAATACATTAAATGCGTTAAGGGGCTAGTAAACAGTCAAAGTGAGGGTTTGTATATTTTCTTCCCTGTGCACTGGTATTTTTAATAGTGGCAACAACTGTTCAGATTGCAATTTTATATTTAAAATCAAACTTAATCACCTTTACCGGACTGCAGACTCCATTTTGTCATCTTTCTTTACTGCTGATACCACATCAAGAAATATGGAATAATCCCCCAGTAACAGCATTTTATTCAAGACTGTGCAGTGGGTTTCTAGGTGACCCAGATGCATTATTGCATATTCCATCTCATTCATTCTCACTCTTTTGCTCGACATATATATTATTTAAACTGTAGGTTAGTGTCTTCCTATATCTTTTGCAGTTTTCTGTCTTTCCCCCTACACCTATTCTTTGCTCTGCCACTTTATGGCTCTTCATTGTCATGGTATGAGCTGAGTCCCATTGCTTCTCTCAGTTTTGTCATTCTCATATTTACAGTATCGGTATTATTGGATGTGATATCTCGTCTGATGCTAGCATATACAATCTAGTGCTGCTTTTTTATGTTTGGCAGGGAGGCGGGGAGGTAATGCTTTGAATTGAATTATAGCTTTCACTAGTACTAGACTTTGCTCTGACAACTTAGGATGCCTTGCAAGATAAGTTGAATTCAGTAATATATGAGTATATCTGAGTTTCCACAACATATTACTCTTAACGTGGTCATGAGTTTACAAGTCTCACTGCATTGCATTGACATTTCTGCAGTTTTAGTTCAGAAGTTCAACCTTGCTCCTGGAACACAATTTTTCTTTTTTTTTTTCATCATTTTGTAGGTATTCCTGGTGGTTTTCGGGGGGGTTATTTATTTATTTATTTATTTATGTTCAGGATCCTTGACATTTAATGTCCACTCTTCTTCAGCTTCCATTCCAGCCTTCTTAACTTCCCATTTCATTTCTCCATATTACTTCCCCAACTTTTCATCAGCTTTCCTCAAAGGTATAAGTACAAAGGGGTTTGGAAGGCTGCTGTATTTTCTTTTAATTTCTCTGTACTCTCTTTCTAAAGAAAAACCACATAGTTCTGAAGCAAAGAAAAGGCAGAGTTCCCAGCCTCCTAAGTATGAAAGGTCAGCCTGATCCAGCAGCTTTCAGAAAACCTTATTAAAAAACTCTGCTACACATTACATTACATTGTCTTTTAAATTCCCAAATGCAAATATAACAGCCTCCAAAAGCAAGACCAAGTGCATATGGCTTATTAATACAAGAAATAAGCCAATAGAGTGGAAGTCAGAGTAATCATTTTAAAGTGCTTTGAGATAGAAAGGCTGCTAAATATTTGACAGAAATTATTGTCTCCAATTTGCATAGCTATTTCTAATTCTCAGAGCAGACCTTTGTGTCCTCCTCTCATTGGGAAATACTATGCCACATAATTCATTAATTTTGCCACATAATTCATTAATTTTAGTTAAGAAATCAATTTGGAAAAAAAACCCAGCACATTTTCCTACTACATTTTGAAATTCACATTATTCTTGCTTCTTTCTTGAAGTGGGAAGAGGAGACAAATTCAGTACAGCAAATCTGAATTTGCATAGTTTTAAAGCCAGAGATATGGAGTCACTCCAAGTGAATATGGAGATGCTAGTTTATCATGTCCATGGATACTTGTTCATACACAGCACCATCTGATGCCTTGGTGCTGAAGAGAAATACTGGTGTTAAGCTAAAGTTGTCACACAATTCAGCAAGGTTTGAAAATAATTGTGGCACAGACAGTTTGGAACTTATCCCAACCCTCAAAGATGTCACACAATTTCCATAAAGCTGAAACTTAAAAAAAAAAAAAAACCAAAAAGAAACACCCCACACCCAGAAACCCCAAAACCCCATAAATTTAAAACTTTGGTTGGTTGTAGACAACAAAATTGAGCAACTCACTTAAAATAGCAAAAAGTGGAGAATTCTGGGTAAATGCTTTGAAAATAATTTCTATTTTTATTGGTAATAGTCAGGCCAAATTCTGCAGTGTTTCAAAGTTCCAGCTCTCTGCTAACTTTCTTCTGGAAGCCTGTGAGGCTGTTTTCAGCCCTGTTCTCTGCCAGATGGAGTGCAAAGAGGGAAACAGCTGCCTCTGTCTGCCAGGGCACTAAAGACATGTCTAACCTAAAGCCTGTGAATACTCCTTCCAGAGTAGGAATCGGTGCTATAAAGCACAAAAGAGGCTAGACAGTGTTTTCTTTTGCATCAGATCTTTACGTCATTGCACTTTGCTGAAGCAATGTAAAGTGAATTGCTATAGATGAGAGAGGCTGACCCAACACTGCTGTAAAATCATTGGCATTCACATGGAGAACTTCCTTGTCAGGCACACTATTTCAAGGGGGAATGCAGAGTTGGGGGATAAGAGTTGATGTAGGCTAAAAGGAAAAACAAACATTTCCAACCAACTCCTGTCTCACATCCTTCTTTCACACTGCTGAGAATTAATTTGGTTTCTGTATAGTGTCACTATTTCCAGTCAGTTTCCAGATCCCAAATGCTATTTTTATAGAGCCAGACATAAGATGCAGCACAGCTAGGGAATATGTTCTTCTCAGACCCCAGACCTACACTCCCAATCTGCAGTTCCCTTCATGCAAAGGCAATCACCCAGCACATGGCTGCCCTGGCTCCTAATGCTACTTGTAGATTCAGGCTGCATCCATTTGTGAATTGGTTCCTTCATCCTTTCCACTAATGGGGCTCTTTAAACAGCTGAATCCTACTCAAAACCGAAAGGCAATTTCTAACTCACATTTTGGAGATGGAGGGATGCATAGTGCAAAAGGTCTGTTAGGGTTCGTCTCAAAATGAGCAGCATACCACAGACATCTGTTCTTAGTGTGCCTCTGCTTACAGCCAAGACTCCAGCAGCAGGACAAAACTAGCAGTGCTGGTGCCAGCAGTTGGCTGTCAGCCCACTGTGGCCCCAGATGAATATAAGGTTGTGGGGATTATATAATGTTTGTGCAAGTGGTAAAAGAAAAGGGAAAACCTCAGCACACCCCTGCACTCCTGAAATTGAAAAGGATCTTGAGTTTATTTTTTATTTGTTGATTTTTAAAAAGCAATGCCAAAACCCAAATGTTTGATGGGGCTGTGAAGGGGAGAAAGAAGAATGAAATAATACTGCAAAAAGGTATGGGATATTTATTATCACTGCTTGTTCTGCACCTAGTCTGCATTCCTAACGTATTCAGCGACTCAAACCAGTAAGAGTTTGGGGTATGCAAAGAATCTCGGTCTGGGTTTAATTTTCATGCTAGTCAAAGTGATTTTTCTTCAATTTATTGTACACTGTATTTCACATACAGCTTTTCTCTCTTGAGTGCTTTGTTTTTCAGTGAAGGTATATTTAATACACTGGACATTGGTGTGAGCTACTTTTGTCTTTTGAATTATAAATCAATTTTTTATAAGTCATATTGTACTATTGTTTCTACTAATTTCAGTTTCTTCACCAGCTCTTTGGTCCCACGTTTCATAACTGATGTTTTACTCCAAATGAGCAAGGATTTTGAAGACATCAAAAGTGCCTTGACATCTCTCAATAGACCATGACAGCCTCCTTCATTCTTCATATTTCTTGAAGTAGAGACATTCAGTGAAGGAAGAAACACAGGACTGTAGTAAACAGACATCAGAAAAGTGACCGACTGTGTTTTCAGTGATGTGACCAGTGGATTTTCATTGCAGAATTAAGTAGACTAGGGGATTGAGCAATTTACCTAATCAGCCAGTGGAGAGAAGCCCACATTAAAAGAAAATGTAGCAGTCATCTTCCATGTAAGATTTTTTTGTCTGGTTTTGGTTTCGGTTTTGGTTGGGCGTTGTTTGGGGGTTTGGGGTTTTTTTTCACTCAAACTGATTTTTTGTCTCAAACTTAAATCCATTTTTATGGTTTTATTTTGAAACTTTGTGTGTGTTGCTTCTTTATGAAAATGAAGGCTTTTGATTAACAAAACTCTTAAAAATAGATTAGTGTCCTAATTAACAACCACTATTTTCTCAATCTTCAAAAAAATTGCCCTATTTCTTAAAGTTTTGTATTTGATTTTCTTAAGAATTTAACTTCTTAAGACTGCTCACTGCAAGCCTTTCTTGGCTGTGTCTCTGACTGCAAGCTTCCCTTTACTTTTATCTTTACTATTTCTTATTATGACTGAGAGAAACCAAATGAAAATCTTTTACTGGCAGTCTTAATATGAACATGAAAACAATTGGAATACTGCTTCTTGGCTAAAAACAAGTGATGAACATACAATGTGGAGGAGGGTGCAGAAGGAAAGGGAAATTCTAGGTCTCAATTTTCTTTTTCTTAAATATTAAACATGCATGAAGTTAATCAGATCTAAGAGGAGACCACAAAAAATAGGATGGGTCTAAAATATGTGTTACAGGGTCTCAGGGTATTAACAAAAACCCAAACAGCTAGGGTATCCTAAACAGCCAGGAGACTGTCCTTTCCCTCATTTAGGAGAAAGATCAGAACAATTTGATTGAAGGCAGTGCAAAAAGCACAACTGTAATTCTCTGATATAATAAGACAATGCCCTTGCTAGATTAC
>JANHGB010025745.1:0-19959 GCA_026283785.1 Coracopsis vasa | reverse complement strand
AGTGGTAACTGTGGAGTTACCTGTAGGATGGAAGGGGGAGGAGGAGCAAGGGATGCTGCCACAGAAATTAAAAAGAGAGAGGCATTCAGTTAGAAACACAACAAAGCGGCAAACAGAAAAGTAGACATCATCACTGCTCAGACAGTGTAGCAGTCTGCCAAGAAGCTGAGATAAAAAGGCTGACATTCAAATGACAAAAAAACTTGTTTTAAATTCATTCTTATTTGTCTTATCTGTTTAAGACACAAAATTTCCACTTTTCTCTCTGAGAAATGTGAACTTTTGTTCTTACACACCCAGAAATGGCTTTAAAGAAACAATTAAGGGGTTATGCATGCTGCATGTTTAAATTTTGCATCTGGACTGGCCACCAAGAGCTTTTTCGATTTCAGATGCTAGCTAGGTTCAGTCATCCCTCCTCAAGGGTGAGCTTTTGGTAACAGGGGGGAAAAATACAGCTACTGGAATGTCAGTGGAATCTTCCACACGTAATTCAAGAAAACACAATGGGGGTGAGGAGAATCCTGAGTTTATATATTGTAAATCTTAATATTCTACAGCCTTTTAACCAGATCTTGTTTTTTCTCTTTTTCTAATTGTATATGCCCAATATATGAACATTTTAATGTATATTTGCGGCACAGATTCTTCTGATGGGATCCACTGTTCCACTCTGCTCAGCTCAGTGGGAACGGATGTTTAACACCTCCCGTATCCCAGGAGAGGAATCAGGTAAGCAGGACCAGCCAAGGAAAATAAGCATCTTAATGGAATTCAGTTTTGGAGGTATTTTGTGCTAAAATCCCTTTTTTTCCCAGATAAAGATCTGACAGACACATCAATACTGTGTTCCACTACTCAGGAAGTAAAGAACTCCTACAGTATGCTAGATATTTCAAAATACCCTAAAAGGGAAAATTTCTTTAGTTTTCTGCATTCTACTCTTTGAGGATCCTTTGATATGCATGGGTTTATGTTTGTTGAAGTTGTGTCCTCTTATCTCAACTATATTAAAACCTTTTGCTTGCTTGACTTTACCTTTTTTCCTTTCAGTTTATGATTCACAACAACATCCCAATGAAGTGTTCTCAGTGTGAATGTCTAACTGGTTTAGAGGCAGGTAGAGTCTTAGCCCTGTCAAGGTTTTCAACATCACTGTTACCTTGACCTGTGCTGTTACCTTACATGTGCTGTGAGACACGAGCTAGGTGAAATCACCTGTAATAAAGCTGGTGTCCAAAACTGTCTCTGTAATACGTTAAGAAAATACATACTTTGGGTTTTGCTAGTTCCATCCCTGCCCTAACTCCCAGCAGTGGTCTGATTATCCAAAGGTATGAGTAACTAAATTTTCACATTTTAATTTTGAATCGAGGGGTTCACACCTGTTGGCTTATAGCAGGGTCATTCTCTCCTGAGTCTGTTCCTGCAACTTCTGTTTATTGTGGAAGACTAAGGATGTACCTATATGATCACAAGCAATCATGTTAACTCTGTCAAAAAAACCCCAACAAAGTCTCTGTGACAATTCATATACACTTTCTCACTGTAGGTGTAGATATCCTCTCATTGAATTCATTCATTAACACTGTCTATACACATAAAAGCATTTCACTTCAGTTAATGGCAAACCTTCGATAAATCATTTGTTGTTCTATCTCAACATAAAAACATCATTGTTTTTTGATGGTCAGTACATCATCTGAGATCTTGAGGCTGATTCTTCTCTGGGGTTGTCACTTGAAAATAGTATGTATTTTATTTTGACTTTGAGATCTGTAACTCAGTCCTATGTTTCAAGCTGCCTTTGGGCATGTTAGTTGCACTCAACTAAAGAATAAAAAAACATAAAGGATTTTGCTCTTGGTTTGGTTGCTGTCCTTTGGTAGACTATTGAGGAATTATTTCTTGGTTATGGTTCAACTTCCTTTATCCACAAAATGGAGGCGGTGATTACTCCCTGAACATGAACTGGTAGCTTAAGTAAACTAGCAAGTTTTAAAATCTCTATTATACAAGTGTACTATGTGAGCTATTGTTATTTAGAGTACTTTAAGTATTGAGAGTGAAACCCTTGCCTTCTCCCTGTCCTCAATAAAATAAAAGTATGAACTGTTTGCAATTAACTTTGGATTTGGTGTTCTCTTAGTCTGAAATGGGTTTTGCACAGAAGTGTATCAGTAGCCCATTCTAACTATAACACCTGATTATAACATACCTCCTGTATATCTTAATGGTTCTCCTCAGTTTCTTTCAAATTTAAGTATAGTAATGGTTCTTCCCAGATTCACAGTAATATAACGGTTCTTTAAGGTAGTGAAGGGATTCAGTTGACAGTTTTCATCAGTTGAGGGCTTTCCTTGGCTTCTGCAGAAACCTTCACATGTAGTTTGATATAACGATTTCAAGATGAACTTTAGGCTTATGACAATTAAGCCATATAAATAATAATGTTAGGACAAATTTGTGGCTTAGGTTTTCTGCTTCACTGATTTCCATAACACTACACTTCTTGGCTACAGATGGAGCATTCATTCTGTATCTGTCAGGATACATATGAACGAGACTTATGGTATTTCATTTGGGCCCTTTTAAGACTCCCCACAGATTATACCATGAATTGTCTAGAACTTGAATGAAGATGATTTAAAAGTACCTTTCCTCAGACTCATCTAGTGTGTTCTTTTGTTGACTGCATAAATGAGACTACAGTACTAGTGCTCACTTTTAATATTGGCCACCAGTGTGAAAACTTGTGGTACTACACATGCAAATGATGGTCAAATCTGGATATTTGACTTGTTTCATGCAGGAATCTTTCTGCTGAAATAAGATGGGGGATTGGTTTATCTCACGCTATATTACTTTGTTAAAATAAATGAGCTGTGGTTAACCGGTAGGGCATGCAGTAGGCATTTGATGTTTAGTGCATTAGTGTTTTGAGACTTCAGCTTTGTTTTCACAAAGTGTTTGCAATTTCTAGATACTCTCCAGCATGTGAAAGACAGCAAACACATTGTTGTGTATCATAAGGGCCGTTACTTCAAAGTATGGCTGTACCATGATGGTAGACTGTTGAAACCCAGGGAAATTGAACAGCAGATGCAAAGAATTCTTGATGATGGTTCAGAGCCTCAGGCTGGTGAAGAGAAACTCGCAGCTCTTACTGCAGGAGATAGGTAAGATTGTTATTATTTTTTAGATATACTTCAATATTTAGAAATAGTTGCATAATATACTAATTTAATACTGGCTTTGGAATTTTAAAATAGTCTGCAGTCAGTTGATTATACCTTGATCCCTGATTTTGCATATTGCTAAGATGTGAAACTTCTTCAGTCATTTGTAACTACATGGGGTTGAAAGTAATTTTGCAGTGGCATCCCTGTATACAGATTACGTGTACTTAGCTGGAGGAGTTTGGTTTAATTGTGGTTATTGTAAGGGTGGTAATTGGAAGCTTTACAGTACTACACATACTGAACTACCAGAGTTTTATATCTACTCTGGGATTCATTGGCATTTTAAGAGTATCGTAAAACTTAAGGTCAAGAATGTGAATTTGGTAACTGTTAGTCCATTTTCATGATTTTCACCTACAAAATAAAGCACTATGTACTCAGTTGGTTTTAGGTACTGTGGATTTTGATATGCTTTCTTACTAGGAGTCCCTTCTTTTTCTCACTTTCTGCTTTAAAACACGCAGGTATCTTTTTCATTTGGAAAACCACAGAAACTTGTAAATATACGTGGTGCAACTGTACAGAAATTACATTGTTCAGAACTTCTTTAACTTCAGTTCTGTTTCAGGCATTTCCAGTGAAACTTTTTATTGACAATTGTCCAGACTCGGGTTTAGATGTTACAGCAATGGATATTTATCTGATTGTTTTCATTATTATTACTATTTTTTTCCATATAATAAACATTTTCTTTTGTTCAGTTATAAATGTAGATGATCTATACACATTGCATGCTGCAGAAATATTGAATTTAAATTAAGCTTTGCATGTATGATATGTTGAATTGGTTCATAGGATTACATTGTACATGTATTTTCAGAACTTTTCTCTGCTGTTACAGTTTAAATGCAATGAAAATAGTTGCTTCGAATTTGATGAAAGTAGCAGTAATCTCATACTGATCTTAAGAGTGATAAAATATTGTCAAATTCTCATAATCTGTCAATAAACAAAATTCTTTTTTGCAGAGTACCATGGGCTAAAGCTCGACGGGCTTATTTTAGCCATGGAAAGAATAAACAGTCCTTAGATGCTATTGAAAAAGCAGCATTTTTTGTAACATTAGATGACATCGAGCGAGGGTACACGAAAGAAGACTCATTAAGGTCACTGGATGCATATGCAAAATCCTTAATACATGGCAAATGTTATGACAGGTACAGTATTGACTCTGGAAAAGACCTCTTTTTTTTGAATTTCAGTAATTCAAGTGACTAATGCATATGAATTAGAGACTTAAAAGCTGATACACTTCATTGAATCACACAATAGTTTGCATTGGAAGCAACCTTCAAGGATCATCTAGTCCACCTCCCTTACCATAGGCAGGGACATCTTTCACTAAGTTGTATTGCTCAAAGCCCAGTCCACCTGATTACGAACACTTCCAGTGATGGGGCACCCACAACTTCTCTGGGAAACCTGCCCAGTGTCTCACCACTCTTATGCTAAAAGACATTTTTCCTTTCTGTCAGATCTAAATCTATCTTCTTAGAGTTTGTAACCATTGCCCCATATCGTGTCTAGATAGGCCATGGTAAAAAGTCTTTCTCAGGTTTTTTTAATAAACTCTCTTAATATATTGAAAGATTTAAATAAACTATTCCTGGGGGGTGAGGGAGAAGCCACGAACTAGTGCATTTGGATGGGAATTTTTGAGAGAGATGAAGTTAAAGTGTAAAAATGCTTTTGTAATGTACAAAACTATCAGGAAATCTTAATTTCTTTTGTAGGTGGTTTGATAAATCATTCACTCTTATAATATTCAAAAATGGCAAAATGGGTCTGAATGCAGAGCACTCGTGGGCAGATGCTCCTATTGTTGGACACCTCTGGGAGGTAGGTGTTTCGCACAAAAAGCTAATGCAGGAGATAACGGGATATGGTCTGTGCAGTGGTCCTGAAGATGGCCAGTTACTATCAATACTTTGCATTCACATTGCTGTGAGTGATTGCATGCTGGTGTCTATAGCAACTGTAGACTTTAAAACCCCACCTCTTGCTTAAAAGAAAAGTATAAATGAAAGGTTTTTATTGCATTTTAATGAGTATAGATGTCTCATAGAAAAGTGATACAGTTTCCCATTTAACTTGTTTATAATATTCAAAATCAATGGATTTGATATAGCATTGTATCTTGCATATATACGTGCTCCTGAAGCACTTAAGCTTTCTTGCATTATAAAAATCCCACACTTACTTTCAAAATTTAAAGAAATGGTACAGAGTTAAACTTTTCCTTTACGCTATTGTTTGATGAGCTGCAGATTGATATATTATCTCTTGGGTTTATTTACAATGAATCGAATAAACACATTTTTTGTCAGGTCTGTTAATCATGACCTTAGCTTATTACTTAAGATCCTATTTAGTTTTTTTCTTTTTGAAGCTTAAACATATAAACAGTTACATGATTTAATCACTCAAAACTACTTCATGAACAGTAGCTGATTCTGATTTTGTTATGTATGCAGACAGGTCTTGGGTCTGAATGGTACCCCAGGTAATTTACCAATTTTATTATATGAGTGTTTCCATCTGTGTAAGAACATAAAAAAAAACACTACAATTTTTTTTTCTTTTTTTTCCTTTTGAACATTCTCTAACCAGGGAAGAAAGAAGGCTGAACTGATTTGAGATAGACTTCACAGTCCAGTTTAGATTAGCTCAATGACAAAAGAGTTCCCTTGGTTTCTTTTGAGTGTTGTTGCATGCTTTAGTTCATATCTCTGTACTTACAATTAATTGGTTCATTTTCTGCTAAGAATTAAGATTACTAAAATAAACTAAGTAGGATTTCAGTTCCTAAAAAGTTATCTGTTGTTATCTCTTTATATATTGCCAATTTTTTTAATAGAATGGATTAAGCTTTTTTTAATATTTGACATGTTCTGACAAATAAGTGAGAAAATTAAAATAATAGATTAGAACTATATATAAAACATGCAATAGATCTTTGTCAAACTTTTTCTTTCCATATTGAGCAGCTTCAAATCTATTGATAATCCTGCATTATTTATCTGTTCATTTATTTGTTATTTTTTACATTGAGGATATTGTTTGAAATCTTGTAAGACTGAGCTTATTTTATCTGTTGTTCCAAGTTCTATTGTTCATGTTGGAAATATTTTACTTCTCCACCTAAGGACTCTAGTGCACATATAAAATAATCTATTTTGAGTGGGATGCAAACCTTGCAGAAACTCTCTAGAATGTAAATTGATCAAAAGTGGTGAAATTTAAGCCTCTAAGATTTGATTTTTTTAAAAATTTTATTTTTTTACTACTAGTAAGTTGAGGTAGCTTTCTAATTGAAATATTTTGATTAATTCAGTAGCATCTAACAAAACGTACAAGTGTAATTGATGTTTGCATATCTGGTATTTTTCCCACTCACAACACAAGTAAAAATGCTCTTCAAATAAGAGGTAAAGCAGAGGGCTTCACTTGCAGCTGTTTTTAGTATTTGGAAATGAATTGTATATTGTATTTCATTGGGTAGTGAAAATGGGTTGTACTGATTTCACAATGAAATCCTAATTCCACCACAATATGTAATGTGCTGCAACTCTGAAGAAGTATCATTCTTTGCAGAATGTAATGGCAACTGACTATCTTGAACTGGGCTATTCAGAAGATGGGCATTGCAAAGGAGATACCAATCAAAATATTCCTGTTCCTGCCAAACTGCAGTGGGAAATTCCAGAAGAAGTAAGTACAGAACAGCTTGTGGTTTGAGGAAGAAGCTCACCTATTTCTGAGCAGTCAAATCATTTAAGTATTTATTGATAACAACATAAATCATCTTAAAATTCCTTCGTATCCTGTGTATTTCATGTGTGGACATAACTCAGTTTTCTTGGAAAGGTATCAGGGTTTTTTAATGGAACTTTAAAAATTCTGGCCAGGAAATGCCAACTTTTTACTTGAAACTTTCTTGGGTGGCCACATGTCAAAAATAAGTGGCCACCTATTTTGAGTAGTAACTGTATTAAAATGAAGTCATTATTATCATTACAACAAATGCCTTCCTGTAATGGTTCCTTGAGGTTAGCTGTCTTTTTTGTGTTCAAAATTCTGTGTAGATGTCTAATAAGGCTTGATTTATTTTCTTTTTTGGCCTGAGTTGAAGACACACTGCCACCACCTATTTGGATTTTAATTTTTAATAAAAAGGTAATGGTTGGTGATATACTTAAGTGTGTATGGCAGATTGGAAGCCACACAGTTATTGCAGTTCTGCCTCTGTGGGTCATTCTAGTGATCTGGACAGTCTAAATGCTGGTGGATTTTTAAAGTCTAATTTTTGAAATCCAGAGGTGTATTACTAAAAACTTTTTATTGGCATTTTGAATTTTAACTTTCTGCCAAATATAGCATCTCGTCAGTCTCCAAAGGGAGATTATTGGTAATAGTTTCTGGCATGCATAAAGGCAACATTTCTTAGTTATCAACTAAAAATACTTGCACTCTTTCAACAGTTCTCTCAAAAGCCATTAATGCATGCATATGCACACCTGTGTATCTATTTATTTTAGTGTCAAGAAATGGTTGAGAGGTCTCTGAGCACTGCCATAGCTCTGGCAGATGATGTGGACTTCAGTTCATTTTACTTTGATACTTTTGGGAAGGGACTAATAAAGAAAGCAAAAACCAGCCCTGATGCCTTCGTGCAACTTGCCCTGCAGCTTGCTCATTATCGGGTAAGAAGAACAGTCTGTTTCTGACTTACAGAATCTCATTAAATTGGGTATAGCATGTTCTAAACAATGTTAAACTTAACTTTCTGTCTGGAGTTAATCCTTAATTCAGTAGTCACTACTACACTCTCAAAAAGGATTAACAGAAATGCCTGCCTGTTAGTTCGTCTTTTCTGTAGCATGCTTTCAGAAAACACCAGTATAGCAACGTCCATGTTTTTCATTTTGCTTTTTGGTTGTTGCTATTTAGAGACTATTCTAGGCTTTTTAAGTAATGCCAAATGTTTTTTCAAAGCACCCAAATTTCCTGGCTGCTATCAACATTGCAGTCTGTCTTATACGGTACCTACACAGCAAATAGTTTGATTATCCACCCATCTCTTTTAGTTTGAATACCCATCTTCCATATCTAAAACTGAACAGACTGTCAAAATCTGTTCTGATATGTATTTTATATACATCACTTTCTAACGTGTATTAGATAAACTTCTGTCATTTGGCAACTTTTAATCTGTAGATTGTGCACACCTACAGAAATATGGAAGCCACACTTCCTGGATTTTGCAGATTGTTTTCAGTTCTCACATATCTTGAAAATCCCCACACTGGCATGTACCTCCATGCCCTTAAAGTTTTACCTGAAAATACTTTAGAGAATGTTAGTTTCTTAATTATTTACCCCAGCTGTCTTAATTAGGAAGCCCCTGAACTTTTAAAAAGGTTTTTGAGGCATCCTAAACCAGTGAGGATAGTCCTTGCTAGTTTGGTTGTTCTATTAGCATTTATCATATCCTGCTACTAATCTTATTTTTGCCTTTATGTTTAGGCAAGTCTGCTAATGATAGGCTACTAAAAACTTAATGTTGAGTTTAATTTGTGGAGAGATTGATAACCTGTGTGCCTTCCTTGAATTGCTGATTAAGAAAATGAGACTAAGTCTGGCTAAACCTTTAAGATCTGATTTTTCCCTTTTCAAGGACATGGGAAAATTTTCTTTAACATATGAAGCCTCTATGACACGCTTGTTCAGAGAAGGCAGGACTGAAACTGTTCGTTCATGTACTGTTGAGTCATGTAACTTTGTTCGAATCATGGAAGACCCAACTGAAAGTGTAAGTTCATGGTATTGTTCTGTATAATTCCACAAGGCATATGAATTATCACTAGATACCGGTATATATTCCTAAATAGTTTTTAAACCCTTGAAATTATGCCTTTGTTTTTTAGGAAGGAAATGTAGCATAAAATTAATTGTCCATGTTTTCTGTCAAAATGACAAAAATTCAAGGCTATACCAAAAGAGAATGGCAGTAACTTAGCCAAATATGCCATTCCTTACAGTTCCTGAATTCCAGAAAACTGAAATTACTTGTGAGGGTTTTTTGACTTGTAAAACTCAAACATAGATTTGTGAAATGAGTAACCTCCTACCAGTTAGGCTTTTCTTTCTGATAGGGAAGCAAGTATCACTCACAGACATCTTTCCCGTGGCATTTTGATTGGCAAAAGAAGCATGGTGTAGGAAAAAAACTTCTTTGTTTGGAAAACCTAGACAATACTGGGAAGGGTCAGAGCTGTCTGTTCTTTTAATCTACTGTTAGTTGTGGGTTTTAGACACAGTTGATGAAATATATCATTATCTTAGCAGGTTTTGCTAAGCTGAATGGAATTTTCAGTTCTTCAGAATTAAAAAAAAATTGAGTTTAAAAAGAGATTTTTGTTAAATAGGAATGTACTCAAGGCATTGCATCCAAGCCAGAGTAACAGCTGCATGGGTAGAAGTTATAATGAAAAAGATCTAGGACTATAATAATCAGTAAATGAACATTCAGTGCTATGCTATTGGGAAAAACAGAGCCCTCACTTAAATTACTCTTGCTCTTTATTTTTAGTAGTCTGTCGTCCCTGGACATTAGCTAGGATGGTGTGTCCAGTTTTGGACACCACACTTGAGATATGGATTTATAGAGAAGATGCATTAGAGAGAGTCTAAAGGAAAGAAAGAAGGATGGTTAGAAACCCCCTGAAGAGGATCTGTGAGGAGAGTTTGAACTCAATTATTCCCGCCTAGCCTGAAGAAGAGAGAACCCTGTAGAAGAGATAGGGAGCCATGTTGTACTCTAGAGGATAAAAAAGGCTGATGCAGAGATGATGGGAACAATCTGTTACCTGCCCCAAGAAGTAATGGACTTAAATTTCAGGAAGAAATACATCAGGGAAACATTTTCTGCTAGTAAGGATGGTGGGTAAGGAGGGAAATAGTGAGAAGCCTGAAAGCCCCAGGCCATTACTTTGGGAGGTTGTATTTTCACTTTGACAATCTTTAAAAGTAAGTTACATAATGGAAAAAGTTTTAGTTGATCAGATCTTGGGGCAGAGAAGTCCAAGCAGATGAATAGTTGAAGTTCTTTCTTCAGAAACAAAGAACCTTATGATTCTATGAATAAATGTTACTGCAAATAAACAGATGCACAGAGAAAGAAACAAAGTTTTTTCTCCCTCCTCCTTCTGGGAGTTGTGTATGCTGTGCTGGGAGCTGTGATCAGACCAGTTGAAGTCTGAAAATCCAGCCATGTCAAGGTGTCAGACACAGCTGTATGGTACAGCTACTGTGCAACTACCCTGCGTATAGAAAGCAATTTTGACATAGTTCTAATGTCAAAACTAAGTGCTGTTACCTCTCTGCAGTTAAGATCTGCTTTTTTGTTGAAGGAGTAAGGTAACCCCATACATGGCAAGATATCTATACGTAATAGACATAATTCTGCTTATTGAATTTTTTTATGGTTACTACAAACATGATACTTTCAGACTTGTTGATTCATTACTGCCCTTCATCTGGACTTACCAGCAACAGAGCAGAAGAACCCTGCCTTCATAGTGCAAATTAGGGGTTTCGTATGTCATGAAGATATATTACATGCATTTATACATTATTTCCAGAAGAGTTGTCTGCCTTTAGTGTTCCTTCTCCTTTTTTCTCGGAATTTCCTTGGAATTTCCTTGAGGCATGTATCTTCCATGGATTGTCCACAAAGCTTTAGTCCTGGATGCCAATGGTGGGCATATTTAGCATGACTACAAGTGATTTATTAGTTTCTCTTGCTGAAGCCATATAGACTGTTCACTATGTCCCATATAAGTGGTGTAAAATGCAGTGATGCTGGAGATAAGAAGTGATAGGTTGCCATACACTTGATACGTTCATTCCACATCATAAAATCTTAACAGAATGGCTCACTGTTTTGAACAGGCACTTTCTTTCAGGTCTTGCAACATTCATACAGTGTTCACAGAACTATGGGGTATCTCAGGTTGGATCCATAAGGATCATTGAGTCCAACTCCCTGTTTCTTGCAGGACTACCTGAAAATAAACTGTAGGACAAGGAGCATCATCCAGATATTCCTTGAACAGGCTTGTTGCCCTGAGGAGCCAGTTTCAGTGACTGGCCATCCTCTCAGTGAAGAACCTTTTCCTAATGTCCAATCTGAACTTCCCTTGATGAAGCTTTCCATTTCTGTTTGCATGACTTCTGACTGGAATTGCTTGCTCCTGAGATTTTAAGAGAAGGCTTTTAAAAAATGACCAGCATTCATGAACCCAATACCTTCAGTGTTGTCAGTATGCCTTCTAAAATGGCTGATGCAGTTCCATCTTTTCTTAAATCCTGTTGAGATTTGTTCTTCTGTATCTCCAAGACCACTATCTCTAGAAACTAAATATACAGTAATATAATGTACTTGACCATTACATGTTCTAGCCTTGAGAGCCATTGCTATAACTTAATTTCCACACCTCCATCCAGTTCACTTAACTGATTTTACTTCATCTTTGTTTCATTGTCAGAATGAAAATAAGCTGAAGTTCTTTCGGCTTGCTGCTGTCAAACATCAGCACTTATATCGTCTTGCCATGACTGGTTCTGGCATTGACCGTCATCTCTTCTGTCTTTATGTCGTCTCCAAGTACCTGGCTGTAGATTCTCCCTTCCTTAAGGAAGTAAGTTACTTTTATTGATAACTATTAATTACAGCAAAAAAATCTTTTTTTAACCTAGCGTTTTGTGGTATCTGCTGACATAGTTGTAGAACTCAGGTTTTCCTAAGAAAAAAGCTAAGAGCTAACATTGCTTAATATCTGCTGATAGATTACAAATTAGTTGCATTTTGCTCTATGTATGCGCTTGTTAATTAGCCTATAGTAATGCCTTCTGTGAGCTTTGTAGTATAATGCATGTTATTAAGGATTGCAAGAAAGATATAGTCAGTATTAAAAAAACCCAAACAACTAAACAAAAAAACCCAAAACCCCAAATATTGCTTGTGATTTTTACACATTTTCAAGGCAGCAAAAAAGGCTCTGTTTTCTCTCAAGAATGTTCTTTTGGAACTGTGACAAAATCGCTTTCTTTTGCTGTGAATTAAAGGAATTGTATATTGTGATTTATTTTTTTTTTATTATTTTCTTATGCACAACATTGATGTCACTGTTTTATTACCATAACAAACATTTTATTACTTCAACTAGACTTTAATCTTGTGCTCTATAAAAGTAATTATATTGCAGTTGTTCATGTTTCCTGATTAATAAGAAATGTGTTCCAACTTGCCTCCAAATTAAGCTACTCACATTTGTCTGCTTGCCCTCATAAATCTGACTAGGGGCAAAGTCAAGAATAAAACAACTTTCTACAGATTCCACAGACTTTCAAGTTACACCTGTATTGGTAGAGAGTTTAACAGCTTCTAGCTCGATGTAGTATCTTACCAGGATTTCACTGTGGCTGTTAATGATCTTGTTGTCAACAAGACCTGTTATGCAGAACTTCCCTGGCTATAGACCAGATTAATCTGTTTTGAAATAGTGTTTCTATTGAAACAACTCTTATCCTCTTTGAGGAACTGACATCATGACCTCATATGTTAATGGTTTGCATATCAGGACAAGTTTAGCTATTCCTTTTAACCCTTCTTAAGTGTTCATTCCATTGAAGTGGGAACTGGAGTCATCCTTACTATTGCTTTAGTGAGTGTTTTCTAACTTACCTTGACTAATTTTTGGGAAAGTTGCATGTTCTTAAACACTGCATGATACTTGTTTGCATCTGTTTTATATCTAATAAAGGTTTTGTCAGAACCTTGGCGGCTGTCAACAAGTCAGACACCACAGCAACACATTGATTTAAAGAAGAATCCTGAAATGATATCCTCTGGTGGAGGATTTGGACCGGTATGTTTGCTAAATACAAATACTCCTTTAAAAACAGTTTATTTTGAATATGCCACTTTAAAAACTTCAGATCTGTAACACCTTAATATTGTACATCAAAGGTGAAACACATGCTGTTAAATGAATGAATGTGCTTAATGCTTTCTCATTATGTGGCTATGCTCAGAAAAACCTGCATTACCTTTTTGTCATATCCCACTACGAGAATGGATTATTCGTAAGGAAAGACACAGTTATCTAATGTGATATAGGCCTACATGACAGAGAGATCTGATAAAGTGGGGGCTCTTACCACATTACATATGCCCAGAGATTCTGTACATCAGGCTATTATTACACTGACAAATGCCTTATTACTTAAACTAGATTTTAAGGTTGGGATTTGTAAGAGTAATTATACTTGATATGTTCTTTATATTTCCTGATAAGTTTTAAAAAACTGTTCATGCTTTCCTCCAAATTAAGCCACTCATATTGTTCTACTTGCCCTTCTAAGTGTGAATAATGGCTAAGTCAAAAATAAAACCATGTTCTACAGCTTTTGTAGACTTTCAAGAAACTAGTGTATTGTTAGAGATTTCACAAGCTGCTGACTTCGTGTAGGTTTTTCTTTGTTGTTGTTGTTGCTGTTTTGGTATTGTTTATTTATTCACATTTGATACAGCTTTCAGTAGTTCTTGAAGTTGGAATGAGTTTAAATTGCAATATCAAGGAAGCCTAGCTATTGCAGTGCTGCTCATATGTGAGAAACTGGCCTGCTCCAGCCAATTATGAAGTCAGTATTTAGAATCTCCAAAAAGGTGCGGTCTGGCGGTAAAATAGGGTTTTGGCTACAGGAATTTCTAACACTTTCCTTTTGTTTTTGCTGATGCTACATTAACTGCTCCCTTCTTACTATTTCTTCATTCCTCTGATTTCCTTTCTTAAGTTGTTTGTCTTTCCAAAAAACCCTGCTTACTTTTCCCCTCATCATAGAATGGTTAGGGTTGGAAAAGACCTTAAAATAATCTAGTTCCCTAGACTCCCTGCCATGACCAGGGAAACCCCACACTAAATTACATCACCCAAGACTCTGTCCCACCTGACCTTGAACACTGCCAGGGATGGAGCATTCACAACTTCCTTGGGCAAGCCATTCCAGTGCCTTATCACCCTCTCAGTAAAGAACTTCTTCCTAATATCTAACCTGAACTTCCCTTGTTTAAGTTTTAACCCGTTACCTCCTGTCCTATCACTATAGTACCTAATGAACAGTCCCTCCCCAGCATTCTTGTAGGCCCTCGTCAGATACTGAAAGGTTGCTATGAGGTCTCCACACAGCTTCTCTTCTCTAGGCTGAACAGCCTCAACTTTCTCAGCCTGTTTTCATATGGGAGGTGCTCCAGTCCTCTGATCATCCTCGTGGCCCTCCTCTGGACTTGCTCCAGCAGCTCCATGTTCTTCTTGTGTTATGGACTCCAGAACTGTATACAGTACTCCCAGTGGAGTATCACAAGAACAGAGGGGCAGGATCACCTCCTTTGGCCCACGGGACATGCTTATTTTGATGAAGCCCAGTATATGACTGGCTTTTTGGGCTGTGAGCGCACACTGCCCAAAATGAAAACTGATTTCTTACATCCTTACAAAACCTGTGCTTTGGTTTGCAGAGCTAGCCCAAAGATTCAGTACATCAGGCTTTTCCATGTGTGTGTACTGGTGGTTGTTTTTGTTATTTGGTTGGTGGTTTTTGTTTGTTTCTTTCTCTATTTTCCAAGTGTTCTGTAGAGTATAGCTTTGTAGCATTACCAGAGAGCAGACTTTGAGGCTGCTTAGCAGCAGTGAGAGCAATGCTCTTGAAGGTTGTGATCCTTTGAGTTAGGAAAGAGAAGAAGGGTAGCAGCAGGATAGTCTGTGTTTATTAGGTATACTTAGATTACAATCTCAGACTGAAACCTGGGACAGTTAATGCTGCTAATACTGAAATCGGACCAAAGCTCTGTTCATGATATGGGTGTTCAGAATCATATCTTTGCTGTAGGGTCAGATGACTTTGCCTTTGGGTAAGTTTTTGTAGTACATGGCTTGCATATGTTGCATTTATAGACTGTATTTGTTTACATCTGCAGAGTGATCTCATGAAACAGTAAGTTCAGGTATGCAAATGAACTATTTTATTCCTAAGAAAGTTGGGGCTGTTCAGCCTGGAGAACAAAAGCTGTGTGGTGACCTCATAGCAGCCTTCCAGTATCTGAAGGGAGCCTACAAGGATGCTGGAAAGTGACTCTTCATCACAGACTGTAGCAATAGGACAAGGGGCAATCAGTTTAAACTACAACAGAGGAAGTTCAGGCTAGATATAAGGAAGAAATTATTTACTGTGAAGGTGGTGAGGCACTGGAACAGGTTGCCCAAAGAAGTGGTAAATGCTCAATCCCTGGCATTGTTCAAGGCCAGGTTGGACAGAGTCTTGGGAAGCGTAGTCTAGTGTGAGGTGTCCTTGCCCATGGCAGGGGGTTGGAACTAGATGAGCTTAAACTCCTTTCCAACACTAAGTATTCTATGATTCCTTTCTACTTAAGCATGGAAGCTGTATAGCTGGTTTGGACCAGACTTTGATAACAGAAGGTCTTTGAACAAGTATTCTATTTAAAAAAAACCCTAAAGCTGGGAAATATTACAGACATACGTTCAGAAAATGCTAATTCCACGCACTTCAGATGAGACTAGAACTGTTTTCTTAAGTGGAATCAATCTTCAGAAATGATGCATTAAATGCGAAAGGTTAAGTTTTGCTTAAGGAGAAATTGCAACTTATTTTAAAAACTGCACAGTAAGAATTGTGTAGTTATGTATAAGATAATTTAGGAATGGAAGGAAAAAAGTTCAGAACTTTTTTGTCTCTTCTTCCCCTAGGTGGCTGATGATGGTTATGGTGTTTCTTATATTATCTTGGATGAAACCTCCATCCATTTTCATGTCTCCAGCAAAATATCTTGCTCTAAGACGGTAAGAATCAGTCCTTTTGTACAGTTTAATAAATCTCTTCTGATATCTGCTTATAAAACTGTTCTACAAATTCTCTAAATGAAATTAGTAGGACTTGCAACATACAGTTACAATTTGCCTTTTCTTCCTCAACATATGCTGTTTTGTTGGGGGTGTTTTTTTTGTCTCCACTTTACAAAAGTAATACCTTTATGAACCAAGGAAGCCATATTCTATTTCACTTATGCTTTCAAGCATAAACAAAGCATGTGGCCCACAGTTTACATATGAATAGTTCCTTGGAACTCATGTAAAATGACTCATTTGTTGTTACAGTTTTGATTTTTCTCTGGTTGCAATTGTAAAGACAGAGTAAAATGTGTGCTCCCTATTCTTCAGATCCTTTTGGTTTAAATAATACTGAAAGAAGGTGGCACATAACTTGTAATCTGTGCTTGAGAAACATAATTAATGAAAAAATTATTAGAATAGCATCCATTATTAGAATGTAGTAGATGTCATCTATTGAGTAGTCTACTGTTGCAGAGGCATGCAAATCATCCTTTCCTTTTAGATTTTTATGACTTTAATAAACATGCTGAGTTTGTTCAGGGTAGCATAACTGAACTAGTTTTCCTTGTTTGACCTTAACTTGTCTGAAAGATCTTGGTGGTTTTGGTTAATCATTAAAGATGAGGAAATACAACTTTGTTTTTTCACAGTTCAAATTGTTCTTCAGATTACTGTTAGCTTGAATGTTAAATTTCCCTGTGTCTTTTACTTACTGGTCAAAGGTCTGTACAGAAAAGACAGCATTTCATGGCTTTGATATTACTAGGGTCTTTGTAGTAGATCCTGTAATGTAGCTAATAATTTATTTTTCTAATCCTACCTCTTCCTTGTACCTTTCATCTCACACTTAGAATAAACAGAACAAGTTCATAGTTTGTTTACTCTTAGATAACTGTGATTTTCATTTTCAATATTTTAGGTAATTTTTCAATGGCAAAAAAAATCAGGGTTCTCATAGAAACTCAAAATAGAAAAACTTTTTCTGCTCTTTCAGTATTTCTATGTCATTAGTGAGAGACTTTTTGAACATTCTTTTGTTTTCTGAAAACTAGTTTTTGCAAAATCTTGTGTAAGAAAACAGTACTGACATCCAGCTATTTTAAAGTCACAGAAAGCTATAGAGGCATCTGATTTCAAAAGGAGATGATCTCAGTTCTGTTTGTAGGAAAGTAAATGCATAATGACGAACTCAGTCAGTAATAGCAGAAGCCTGAATTAATTTGTATAACATTAAATATTTTTGTGATTTAAATCCCTCATTTTATGGTAAAATAGATACTCTAGCTCTGTAAGCTCCAAAATTAAAAAATGCTAAAAGGTTCCTTCTTTTGCCTAAAAAATAACTGTTGATTGACAAGACAACTCTTTGGTTTTGTTTTTTTGTTTGTTCCTGTTTAAAGGATTCTCATCGTTTTGGGAAAAACATCGCAAAAGCAATGGTTGACATCATGCATTTATTTAACTTTAGCAAAAACTGTAACAAGTGATTTGCCTTATTGATACCAAGCACTCTCCTGTTGTGGGATGTGAACTCTTCTGCACAGTGAACGAAAGCAAGGTTTGTCAAACAGTAGCTGGTGAAGAAACTGAGTCAGTGTCTTCTTTATCACCTATGAAAACCTCAGCACTGTATTGAATGTTTCATTAATTGTTTTCAGTAGTTTGGAAGAGTTTGTTCCACAAAGGATGGCTTTTGAAATCTTGTCTGTTTCTAGTGATGTAGTATCATTGCATGCAGCCATGTATATTCTAACTCCTGCAGTTTTCTCTTAATTTGTACACACTTGCTCTTTTCTTACTTGAAATTAGTCTACTTGTATTCCAGAATCAGAATGATAAAACACATCATTGTAAATGCAAATATTAGAAAAAGTTCAATTTGCTATGTATTAATAGCAGAATGTTCTTCAATGCATCTGTTGCTTTATGTCAAAGAATGTCAAAACTTGTGGCTGTTTATTATTTTCTGTTGTTTGGGTGGTTGGTTTTTTTTGTTTTGTTTTGTTTTATTTGGGTTGTTTGGGTTTGTTTTGTTTGGTTTTGGTTATTATTTTTTTTTTGAGTTTTTTTAAAAGGAAATTTCTGTAAAGCAGACAACCGCCCCCCTGATATAACCCACTGTAACACAAAAAGTTGTAGAAACTTTGGGGGTTTTAGAAAAAAAACCCCACAATATTGTTGTAGTAGTGCTACATCAGGTAGTAAATTGTGTCACCTAAGTAGCAGGTACCACATTTTTCTTACTACTTTACAAGCATGTTTGCCACATCGTTGATTTTCTTTCTCTATAAATAAATGGACCTATGTGCTTGTTCAGTTGAGTGCCTTAAAAAAAAAAAAAAAGAAAAAAAAGAAAAAGATCCTAAACCCAGGATAAAAAAACTGATTGTGGGAGTTGGTTTTACTTTGTCTTAGTTGTGAAGGAGGTGAAGTAATAGTACTTCAGATGTAGTTTTCAAATTGTAAGTTAGATTGATGTGGCCTGAGTAGAATTGAATATGTTGCCATATGGTGGGTGCAGTTAGGTTTGCAGCTCTAATGAAATGCTCCCATGAGTCCCAGTGAAATGCAGGAATAATTTTGTTTCAGATCTACAGATGCACCTGTGTTTAGTTTGGTGAGTGGTATCATTGGTCATTTGAGGTGAGAGCTTTTGGGTCTAGGGGAATGCCAATTTAGTTAAAAGCAATGAGTCTGATAGCCTATGAAGCAAGCTGCTGCGGAGGCTGATCAATTGCAGGTTGCCTACTTTCAGCCTGGAAGGACGACTACTACTTTGCCAACCACCTGCATGAGAAGGACACGCTATTAAAGCAGTGGAAAATAGCTCCAGAATGGGAAAATTCTGGCCACTTCAAACTCCTCCCGGGGGATGGTTTTGGTCAAGCAGTATCTGAAGGATGCAGGAAGGAAGGGGAAAGCTATTTCATTCAGAAAGGAGCCTAGTGTTTCCAAGCACAGAAATAAAGGGGCTACTATAAAATAGAGTAACTTTGTATGTAATGCTTCTCTTCCCCAGGCTTTTAGGTATGGTTACTTTTTACATCCTGCAGTGCAGTAAAGTGTACCTGTTAGTGCAACAAGTCTTTTATTTTGTTTTAAATGTAAGGTACATGATATTCGGAAATACAGTGAATGATGCTCTACAGCTATGTTGATTTTAAAAGGCCTTTGGGGATGATACAGAACTTCTCATTAGACTTTGCATGTTTTCTGGCCAGTATTTCTTAACTTTCTATGCCTCTTCATGGTTTTGTTATTTTCATTTTTTACTCTGAGCTAGCTATTAAAACACCTGTACATGTACGCTTGAGGTGGAAAACTTCAAAGATCTCAGATGCATGCTTACAAAGGAACCTTCGCAGGAACTGGCCAAAGACACTCATTTGGACACTTTGAAATAAGCCTTACTGTGGCTGGCAGGCCTGGTATTTGTCAAACTACTGCAACAATTTTATAGTGATATATTCTTTGGGAGCTGCAGAAATAATGCACTGGGGGTTTTGCCCCCCCCCCCCCTTTTTAAAAAAAAAAATATTTTTTTTTTAGTTATTTTATTGACCACTGACCAATCTGTGCTTAAATTAACATTAGGGCTATAGGATTTTCTTCAAAAAAGTTTAGATATGACTCTCAGGTTTTAAATGTTTCAAGTCTAAGTGTAGTTAGTGCAGTTATCAATGCAATTTTACATTCTTAGAGAGTTAGAATAGTTGGCACAGAAAGCTTTTTTTTTTTTTTTTTTT
>JANHGB010025742.1:0-10021 GCA_026283785.1 Coracopsis vasa | reverse complement strand
ATGTCCAACTGGAGACGAGTAATGAGTGGTGTCCTTCAGGGATCGGTGTTGGGACTGATCCTGTTGAACATCTTTGTCGACGACATGGACAGTGGGATTGAGTGTGACCTCAGCAAGTTTTTCTAGTTCATATTAATATTTTCAGTAGGGTAAAATTACTTTGTTTTCTTGGGTGATGTTTCCCTACTACCTTGCTGCTTATTTGGAAGACTAATTAACAGTTAGGAGCACTGCAGTCTTCCTGGGTTGTATCAAATTAAGATAATGATGGATTTCTCCCTCCCATTATCGTTATAATTCTGTTACTGAAACTCATGCTACTTTCCAAACAAAACCATGAAACTTCTTCCTTTATGTTTCATAGGCCAAATCAAGAAAAGAGAAAAAGTATTCAAAGGCAGTAGTTTATTACACATGTAATTAGAGCTTATTTTTCCCAACAATAATATGATGTCTACTTCACTGGACACACATTCCAGGAAAAGCATCCATCCTTAGGAATACATAAATGTAGTAATGTAAAGGAGTAGCTTTGCACAAATATTTCTTAAAGCCATTAATGAGGATTGGGTATTAAATTGCCTTTAAGTTTAAATGGCAATCGGTGCTTGATTATCCTGTTGTTCTTTAAAATCCCTCCAATAGTTATATGAGCAGACTTGAACAGACAACTTGTCTCCTACTTTAGGAGCAACATGAAGCTGGATCCCCAGCTGACATAAATCAACACAGCTCTGACAAGTCTCTGTTGATTTATACCAGCTGAGAAGTTGGGACTCTGCACAGATATATATCTTTCAGCTGTTGAATGATTAATATTCACATCCTTATTTAGCTTTCTCTTGTTGTCTTGGGTTTGTTTTTTTCCACATCCATCAGATGATTCCTGAAAAGGTATTTTGTACTCATTTATTTCCACCATGTGCAGTTATGAGATTGTCTGAAAACGCAATGAATGTTTCCTGAGACTGTTACCTCTGAAAAGGTTTAGAGCAAAACAAAACCATTGCATTTTCCAAGCTTTTTTTTTTCCAATTTGTGCACACTATACATATTTATCTGGGAGCAGGGGAATATATAGCTTGCCAACAGAGAAGGAAAACATTTATTGCTAATAGAACCTTAATGTGTCTATATTACTATATTTCTCTAATTTATATTAAAGAAACCATATTTAACCTCATTACAGAGAAAATTGTCCATTGTATGTGATGAGCTACATGAAAAAAGGATGGTGTAATTATTAGCCTATTGGCTTAGAACTGCAAAAATGGGGACAGGATAGGACTGGGGGACAAATAGAGCTATTGAGAAATTTTGTACGAGAAAGAGTGTCAGCCTGAACCTTGTAACAGGCTTTTGACACAAATGTGTTTCTTATCCATCCAGCTTAATAAAGGAGTTAGACGTTGCTTGTGAGGAACTGGCAACATCACTCTCATGTCTTCTGTTGCCTATAGAAATTAGACTTTCCTAAATCTAGCAATCTGACATGACTTCTGAAATAATAGCATGTTTTTAATACTGCCCTTCATCCCAGACCTAATTTGATTTGTAGCGCATCTTTGAACCATGAGAGGCAGATGTTGTCCCTTTGTTGTGTATTTAACTGTAAACTATTTTGGTTGAGGAAGCTCTCAGCACTGGACTGAGGCATTACAGGGGTGCTTCTATTAAAGATTATAAACTCTCTTGCAAAAAGAAAAGAAAGAAGGAAGCAAAAATAAGAAATTCAGAGATGCTGTTCCAAACCACAAAAGATGGGGAAAAGCGATGGTGATGATATGGTGCCAAACTCCACCCTGGCACACTGATGCTTAACAGTAATTAAAGGCTCTGAACCAGCTATAGTTCAGTTAAGCTCCCTTTGAGAAAATTCTTCAATAAAACATCTGTCGCTGTGGTCCTGAGGGCAATTTTCATTGGCATCTCACTTCAAAGAAATCTGTTTACTTAAATAGACATTAGATCAATATAAGTATTGTCTGTATTTCTAACAAAAACACATGCAGGACACTTTCTTGCTCTCTTGCTTAGTTTTCTTTAGACTCTCTCCTGTGAGTGATTTATAAAGGAAAGTCTCAGAGAAGCAATGCTAATTCCTTTGGGCATAAAACCCACATCTGTAGACCAACCTGACTGATAGCATGGTAGTAGAATTTAATGTTTATTTATGTACATGGGAGATTCAGTTTAATATTGGCTAGATTTTTTTATCAGGATTTGTATTTGCTTGCATACTGAAATGAAGGCAATTTCAGAATATGCATAAATTCTTCCAGAGGAGCTACAGGAGATATCTGGTACCTTCCACTGTCTAGACTTTTCCTAGGATGATTAAATTCTTTTTTCCCTATTTTTCTTAGATTTCATTGACTTGAAGACAACAAATAAACAAAAAGCTTGCATGTGGTGAAATGTTCCTCTGCCCATGTTTATTCACTCTTAAAAGGCCTTTTTAACTATTTAAGCCTCATTTAAGAATTCTTTGTGTTCAGGCATCATTTTGGTCCCTTGCTCAGCGAAATTCAGAAAAACTTGAAGCCCATTTTAGCCACTATGATTTCTTTATTCCTGCATAATAGGTGAGGAGCAGAACCAGGTAGAGGTAGCAGTTCATATACAAGAGACACAGGTCTGGCTTCCTGTTGCCTCTTAAATTTCTGCACAGATATACTTTGCCAACATGTAATCGATCAATCTGGCTGTTATGACCAATATAGAATCATAGAATCATAGAATAGTTAGGGTTAGAAAGGACCTTAAGATCATCCAATTCTAACCACTCTGCATGGGCAGGGACACCTCACACTAAACCATGTCATGGTCAAGTTGCTTCCTTTACCAGAAAGGCAAACATTATCTCAGTAAAGTAAAGCATGCTCGGACTATAAGCACATGCCTTTGCTATTTGATAGTCTGGCTCATAAAATCCAGATAAATAACTGCTGCAATACATAATTTACCATTTGATTTGCTGAAAGATATCTCCAGTGCATGCCTAAGCAGATCACCACTGAAAGAAGGATAGTTAATGGAAAGCTATAGCAAGAAAACTTTCTCAGCTGCTCACCCAGAATTGTAATTGGGAGAAAAGCTGCAAAGAGAGGAATGTGGCTGCTACTACTACTATGGAGATAAAAAGCAACAGGATGACCGAGCATTGGGGCACCCTGTCAGCTTTCAGGATAGAAGGATTTTAAAGGACTTATACTGTACTGGGGAACCAAAGATCTGAAATGATCTGTGGAATATAAAAGCATGTTAACTGAATGCAGGCATAGGCTGTGCAAACAGAGGTTAAATTTGGCTGAGAACTGCTCAATTCCTACAAGGGAGAACAACATTTAGAGCTATTGTTCCAGGGTTATTACACATTCCAGTGGCTGACTGAGTATCTACCATGACAGGTTATCTCTGTGGTTCTGTCCTGTACTCCTTTCTCTGAAAGACAAACCTGAAACGTATTCCTTCAGTCTTCACTAGGATGTTTTTCGGTTTATCAAGGAGCTTGAAGAGCCTGTATTTCAAGCAAACATGACAATCTGATTTTTGATTTTCTATTTTTTTTTAAAGACTTAGGAGCTCCCCATTTATTTTAAATGACATTTTTGCTGCCTTTACCATTCTTCTGAATTTTCAAAATGTTTGCCTGTTAAAACGCTGCAAAGTTTGCTGGGCTCTGCAAATTGTTACTAAGGACAACATTAAACCAATCCATCAGCCCTGGCACTCAATCACTGTAAATGAAACAGATTTTCTACCTGCAATATCTCCCTAGGAACAGTTACAATGAAATCTTTCTTTGACTTTTAGCACTTCCACATTCTACCTGTTCTCCATAACAGCTTTTTTACACTTCTTGATTACTGATTGGCCACAGTATATTTGGAACTAAAAGCTTTTAAATTAACTGCTAGCAACAGAACAAATCGTTCATCTAAAATGCTACCTTATTCAGAAGCAAATAGGACTTTATGTCACACCTATGATTTTAAAAGGCAGGATTGTTAAAAATAAATAAATAAATATCTTGGAGCTCCTTATTAAGAAATCAGACTATTTCAAACATAAAGGCATGTATATATCTTAACCAAAGAGTTACAAAGGTCTTTTAAAGCCCACTGATTAAATGGCCATATGCTGGTACCATAAATCAGCAACATCTTTTGGTTTTGGACATGCTTAACCATGTCTGGTACTGCCTCATTCCATAAGCCCAGGTTTGGAAAGCACAGTTGTCCAGTGTTGCAATCCTGAAAGAAGATTTTACCCATGGAAAAAGAAGGGGAAATACCATAGTAATTTTGTCATTGAAGAAACAACACCTAATGCTGGCCATGTCATTTGTAACTTTAAAGAAACCCCAAGAAGTAAACTTTTACAGACCCAACAGTTGCTTTACCAACATCTCTGTTTTAAAGACAGCTGGCAAAACAATTATGATGCTTTCTGAGGTCGTTGTATTTTTTGGCTTCTTTTCAGTCAAAAAACAGTTGTATATACATAAAAAGTCAATCTATTTTTCTGGAGTGTAAATAGTTCTGAGATTGATTTTCACAGAATGAAGGACTAGTTGAGGCTGGAAGGGACTACTGGAGATCATCCAGTCAAACTAGAATTCAAACCTGATTAAGGCAGGGTCAAGTGGAGCATGTTGGTGAGGACCTTGTCCTGTCTTTTCTTTGGAACTGGAAAAGCCAGATGAGGTGGGCTGTCAGTATATGCACTACTAAACACGAGTTGTTTAAAAGTTGAGGAGAGTGCTTTTGAGGACACTTTCTCACAAGCATTTGCTAGTGAGTACAATTTATCTGTCCAACTGATTGACAGTAACAGATCCAGATAATGTATTAACCACAGGCTTTCATCAGCTGATTTGTTTTCTTTGTCACTTCTCTACAGCACTGCGATGTTGATAATGGCCTGAAAACTTCATATTGCTTGGCCACCTATTTTTGAGCCTGTATCTTATGACTCTCAGGCACAAGTTTCAGATTTTCAGAAGGACTGAGCAACCTGAAGAAAGGTTGTTGTAGGCAGCACAGCTTCCAGCTCCAGCCCAGGTAAAACATCAGTATCTGTATCATCTACATCAGTATCTACATGTAGCATCTACACGATCTATATCAGTAGATCTTCTCAGCCTAAATTTTTCTGCCACAGAGGTAACAGCCTGAGTCTGTACTGGGGGATAAGTGAGGGATGTGGGTGATACAGCTGAGGGAGAAAGGGTAGCTAGTGCATTTGGAAAGAGCTATAGCTGCAATCATATCACTTGTCTGCAGCATCACAAGACTCTTTTCCCAAGGCTCTCCTAGAGGCAAAACACACAGGAAAGCCTTATTCTTTTCTTGCCTCCATCTGCCCACAGCTGTTTATTCTGCCTGCCCCAGAAGCTAACCTTCTCAGCAAGTCAATGAAAGAGAAACAAATCACCTGCCAGTCAGTCCTGTCTACCACCAAACAGATTACTCTGCTACCCACAAAAAATCTACAATGCCAACACTTTTGCCATGTACTGGACGTCAAAGCTAGGTGTAAACTAGATTAAATCAAAGGGATCTGGTTTGTGCCTCCTGAAAATAAGACCTATTCCATCTGTCTAATTGAAAACTGAAAAACATAAACAACTACAAGCACTTCAAAGATTTGAGTGTCCTATCTTATAACAAGCTCCAAAGCTTGTCTATATTGATAACAATTATACTTTCCAGTCTCTCCTGGCTGGTTTGCTTGTTTGACCTACTTTTCCAACACTTTCCCTAAAGGTAACACTCATACAACTCATACATAGTTGCTCATACAACTTTTTGATCATATTTAGTAATCAGGACTTCTTTTTGAAGGCTGTGTAATAACTATTCACACTGGGAGAAATCCTAATAGCCTTTCATCGTCCAAAGGATTATTTGCATATTAGGTCAGGCAACAGATTTCAGCAACTCTATTCAGTTAAATTATACAGAATTTGAACAAAAAGATGGGATTGTTTTTCATGTGTGTGTGGTGTTTTTTCCATCATCAATAATAATCAGTTCTGTAAACACAGGAAACTATGGGCACCTGATAAACTGCGGTATCAAAAATATACTGAAAGGGCTGACAGACATTACAGAGGACTTATGGAAGATCCAGGTACTTTTGGAGTAAGTCTGCTAGTTTAAGGCATCTGAGATAATAACACACATTTGTATTTAGGGAACTGAACTACACCCACTAATTTTCTATCTATTTATCTCATTTTTCTGGAGGAGGTTAAAAAACAGTCATGTTCAAAAGTAATCATATGCTACCTCAGTACTTAAAAGATGACACTAATGTTTTTTCCTATGTATAATATCTATTTCCCTTCCCAACTTTAACACTCAATATATTAAATTGTACTTTTTTAGCAACTTTTATCGTACCACTTTTACAATATCACACTTATTAAATGGGGGGAAATGCTATTCCTATATAAAGAGATGACACTGACATTTTGGTTAGAATTCATCTCAACAAATTGTAGGCATTTAAAAGTTAAATATCTCGACATTCTCTGTTCATTCTTTAGTCCGTGGATAAAGATATGATCCATCAAAGCGTTACAAAGTGCCCTCTGGAGGTAGTTGTTCCCTTCCATTAACTGTTAGGGGATCTGCAATTGACTCATTCCAGCTTAAATATTTATCTTTAGACATGTAAACTGGAACAGTCTTTATGACAAATTGCATTCAAAGCCCAATGTGTCTTTTACTGATGTAACTGGTTATTAACATGTAATAAATATTGATAGTGACCTGTTACATATTCTTTTTTTTAATGTATAGATGTTATGGTTTTGTCCTTTCAGATTTCATTTGATTTGAAGTACATGAGTAGTCATTTGGCATGTAGATCCAGCACCGGGATTAAACTACTTACAGCTAGTTTTTTACATGGAAGCTAAGTACCCAAGTACTTGGTCAATGCAGAGTAAGTCAATACAGTTAATGGAGTCTATGGAGTTGTTCAGATGATCCCAAAGGTGGCTGCACAAAGAGTTATAGCACTTGAGGTAGGACTGTAAATTCAAGAGTTAGCTGCTTGAAACAAGTGGCATGATCTCATCTGTAGCAAAAATCCTTGTTCTTTTACTGTTCAAGTCATTGTATTTCTGCACTCAGGAGTTACTAGAAATCCTCAGTTGGAGAAGTGTTAGGAGCACAAGCACCTCTAAAGTGGTAAAGGCGACGGGACTATGGTAGATGACCTACTCAACAGGTCTGATATTCTCATCTGACAGTAGCAGATATATTTCTTTGTCATTCAAAAGTAACTAGCAAGTTCTGTGGCTACTAAGTGGGATCACTTTAAATAATGGGTGACTCCCTAAAAAAGAACCAGAAGCCTGCAGGGATATGCAGGGTAGATAATCTCTCAACACTTCTATGGCTAATGCAGAAGACAAACATCTCCAGAAAATGGTTCATCCTAGCTTAAATAAATGTTAAAATAAGTTGTTTGTACTGCTCAGTGTTGTACACAGGGACCCTTTGGCTAAGCTAGACCTACATCCATAAAGTTTAAATGGTTGTGGTAAAGTGAAATGGATCTCAAACACAGGCTTATCAGATGAGCCAGGGCTTTAGTGTTTAAAACTCAAGTTTTCAATTTAATTATTATGGGACCCAGCAAAGTCACATTTTTTTTCATTAAATGCATACTCAGTCACAGTGAACTCAAGATGTTTGATTTGGTGAAAGTATTTATCTCACTCTGGCTTATTTTATTTATCTGCTCCTCACTGCTATGCTGAAAGGTCTGAAACCAAAAAGAACTGCAATAGCATGAAACCTGGTGTCATTCAAACCTGAATGTAGATAAAAGTAAAAAAACCCAAAACAAAATAAAAAGGAAAAGGAATCCAAAGTGCCATTAAAAACCCCAAAACTGACACCAGAATATTCCAAACTGCCTTTAGTAATGAAGGAAATGTATCTTAAAAAGAGAAATTAAAGAGGACTGAGGAAAGTCCATGTTTAGAACAGATATTGATGAGTGTAGTGCTGTCATCCCTATCAATAAAAATGAAATTTAACTCTGTTAATGTAATTTGTACCTAGAGAAATTATTACCCGAAAACCAGGGCAGAGAATGTAAAGAATTAGCTTTGCCTGAAACAGAGACAGAAGGCTTTTCTTACATGAGGTAAAGCACAGTAAAGAATGCTGGAAGTCAGAGCTTTTAGTAGGTTTTGATTGCATGTGACAAATGGAATACAAGTATTGTATTTTAAAAGGAGTCAGCTATTCCTCTAGCCCATTGACTTTCAGGTTTAACAGCAGAGGACAATTCATAGTATAAAAGCATCACCTTCATTTGCATTGTGAGTTAATAACAGATGAAGTTCTTGCCAGCAAGCTCTTTGCAATGCACTGAATGAAGCATAGAATTGATTTAGTATACCCAGCAAAATCAAGTGGACATCTTGCAATGCCTGAATTAGTTGCAGGATATAGTTTTGTTTATTACTTCCAAAGGAAACTTCAGTGGTCTCATTAAATGCATGCATGGATGGATGGATGGATGAATGATTGATGGTACAGCAATCAAATACAGCCAATTAGTTTTCCATTTCTTCTAGGCATATTGCTCTATTAAGAATGAGAAATACAGTAATAACAATCAAACTTAGCAAAGCCATCCTTATTTGCTCTTTTGGGTGAAATTTGTCCCTGTGAATATGCATCGCAAACACCCTTTTGCATTTCTCCTTCCTCCCCACAAACACTTGTATTCATTAACAACTTTTTGACATTTGCAATCAGGACAGATTCTCTAAAGTGTTTACTTTTAGAACTGCAAAATAAGTAATCACAACTTCCAAAGAGCTTGCTCATATTGGTCATTCATAGTAAATGAAACAAATCCTAGCCCAGCTGCCCACTCATGCTTAAGAGGAGCTTCCTGGAATCAACAATAGGAGGAAATAGAAGAAGAATTTCATTATCCTGTTTCAAACTCTTCCTTAAAATTAATGGTGTAAAAATGAATAGATAAAAATAGTGGGTAAATATATCTGTTCAATAACAGGAAAAAGGCTAAGTCTGCATACTTTGTGTCCTAGTGTGGTTCAGCAGTGCCGAGTGGATGCAATCCATAGAGGCATAGCAACAGTAAGTTAGGGCTGTTTACTTAGAATCACCACTGGGTACAACACTGTTTGAAAAGTCATTTTATCATCAAACAGAAAAAGAATACTTCTAGAAAGGGGAGGGAGATCCTGGTTTGGGACTATGCCTACATTCTGCTTAGTGTACGTTGTCTCATAGTCTCTTGTTTCCATCTCTGTCTGTTTATGCACCCAACCTTTACCTGATACCTGAAGGGTTATATTCACGCACCATAGACCACTTTTGGCCCTATCTTTGCAGTACTGTGAGTCAGAGAAGTCACAATCTGTAAATTCATTCTCTTCAGCCCAATTATGACATCCATAAATCTGCTACTGATGACATGAAGAAAATCCAGAAAGCAAAGTGAGCCCGGACTGGAATTTAATGGAAGATTTGGGAACTGGAAGCTGCAGAAACTGCCATTTGAAACTGCAGCTTTTGTGGGGTTTATTTATTTATTTTTAATTTAACCTTACATCTATTTCTAGTTTTTTAGGTTTCCTTTAGCTCTGTGTTCGCTTTCTCAACAAAGGTGAGCCTCTCCCTGAGTTCAGACATACTTCTCTTGAAAAACCCTTTCTGTCTTCCAGCAGCTCCCCACTTCCACCTTATAATCCCCTACTATCATGCTTTCCTAAGGACAGCAGTATATACATCCCCACAAAGTGTCTTCAGTCTGCCTGAATTCCCCACATTTATGCCCTGTAAAAACCAGCAAATATTTTGTATTTCTATCTCAGAACTGATAATCTTGAGTTCCATTATTTTAACTCATTTATTATTATTATTTATTTATGGTTTATAAACCATGCCAAGTGCAAGGTCCTACACCTGGGTCGGAGCAATCCCAGGCACAGCTACAGGTTGGGCAGAGAAGAGAT
>JANHGB010025741.1:0-16919 GCA_026283785.1 Coracopsis vasa | reverse complement strand
TGTGGTACTATTTCATAAAAGCATTTAATAGATCATCTTGACTTCCAAGAATCTAGCTGCTGAACTTCAGAGTGAGCTGAGGTTTATTTTGTTTTTAATGATAGTCTACTTAGATTCTGCTGCTATCCTACGCATTTTTGTCAGGCATTGAAAGTTTTACAGAGATGTTCCTCAATACTGAGGTGAGCTGTGACATAGACACACTGAACAAGGATTTGCAAAGTGAATGTAAGATGAGCAGATGGATGCAGAGTGGTGAACATTGCAAAAAACCAGCAAATCATTATTACTCAGCAGCGTAGGCAGTGGGTTCTATCACTGAATCTTAAATACTGTCAAGCTCATGTACCTTGTTTAATTAATATTGCTCAAATGAAACCAATAGGTGTAATACTGAAAAAAACATAATCGGTTATATTATGAAAAAGAACAGCACATACATTCATTACATAGATTTTAATATTTCCCCCATGCAGTACTTTCTGGTAAAAAGAATAATAACATACATCTTAAACTGAACAGTCTGTAGAGCTTATACTTATATATTTATATTATATAATTATGCATTATTGTTGATATATAAATAGACATATAAATTCTGTATAAACATCATTACAGTTATCCTGAGCATTATCCAGAAGAAAACTTCATCTTCTATGGTTATTTAAATCCTTTTATCATTATGAAATGTTTCTTAATGGTAAATCTTAAGATTACAAGTTGTATTTAATGGTACCTTTGAAAGTAATTTTACTTAGTTGGAGAGATAATGCTGAGCTCCTGTTAAGAAGTTGGACCTTTGATCAGGAATTGAAGTGTTGCACTTGAAGAAACTGAGCTTATTTCTATTATACCCTTATATAAAATAGAGGTATTCTTGCTATAATATTCAAAATATAACATTAAGAAAACTATACTGATTTTAGCCTAATGCATCTGCACTTCAAAATGCTGGTGATTTGAACAATATAACAGCCAGGACATATGAATTTGTATTTGCAAAATTATATTATTTCAGTTTGTTTATATTTAAGATGGGTTTATGCTGTAACAAAGTATTTTAGTAAACAGTTCTGAGCTTTTCTAGATAGACACTTGTTTACTCATGGAAGAGTACTGCAGATCAAGCATAACTTAAAAAAATAAAAGCCTCTACTACAGTCACACTTGCAATACCCACACTTGCAATAACCACCAATATATCTAGCACAACACAAAGACCAGCTTCTTTCAAATGTATTCTGGTCATGCAACACTTATTTTCAGAGATTCATGCTGCTGTGAACAAGTATTTGTGTACACAAGGCACAGAACAGGCTGGTTGAAGCTATGAATTTATAGAGAGATTTTTCAAACTGTTACATGAGTATATTAATTGTACAGGCAAATCCACTTTACATTAAATAAATGCTGTAAAAAGCTTACATTAATAATGAATGGATTTCTTTGGTGATGCTTCCAGATTTTGTTAGATGTGCTTCTGTCTATCTTAAAGCAATTTTAAAAAATATTTAGATTTTTTGCTTCAGGAAAGATCTGTTTCACACAGAGACATTTCATTAATGATCATATGCAACTTTTCTTAATACTTTAAATCAAGCTGGTTGTTGGATTTATTTTTTTTTTGCATCAGTATACACTGGCTTTTTAAAAACCCTTTTGAAGCAGAATGGATACATCATAATAATTGCAAATGAGAAACCTTCACTTTATTAAAATTAAATCACATTTGTACAACCACTAGTTATTATTTAATACTTGTAGAGGCTATCTACCATTCTACTTCAAGACTAGATTCGCAAAAACTTAGAATATATATGAAAGGAAATTATATAAACCTTTTCAAAACCAACCTAATTCCAACCCCCAATTTCAAAATTCAAAATTAACGTGATATCAAGTAGAAGTCACATAATTAAATACATGTTCCTCTCTGCTGCTGGCAAACTAACAGACTAATCACTAAGGAGAATCATGGCAGATATCTGTCACTAAAGACCAAGATTAAAAAAAAAACCAGCAAGAAAAAGTAACTTGGAGACTACTGTGGGACAAATATTTGGCATCCAGCAGTTAGTGCTTTGACTAGTGAGAAGCAATTTATGGTAGTTTCCAGGGAATTGTAAATTCCCATGGTCCTGCTGCAAGGATGGTGATAAAAAGCATAGCATAGCCAGCCCTGTAGCAGGAAGTCGAGCTGCAGCCTCCAGTAAGACTAGCAAGTTAGTCCCACAGCCTGTTTGAGACTAATGCCAAGGGCAGACACACAAGTGAAACACCTGGTAAAACTGTGTCATCTGAAGGTGAATCCAATGGATATATGAATTAAAAGCACATTCATATGCTGAAGTGGGAATGATGCATTGATCATTTTAGAAATGCTGTCTCAGGAAATATGTAGTTACTGGAACCTGGCATGCCCACTAACTTGGGAAATTTTTTTCCTATATCTGACATACTACATCTTTCTGTGTCAACACATTGTACTATTCCACCTATTCGGCCTTCATACCAACAAAACCTAGCTCAAACTCACCTAGAGCTGGAGTGTTTTTCAGCTCCTTCGACCTGGTACTAAGAGACTGTCGTTCTCCCCCCTCCTCACCCTTATGTCACCAGGGCTCTAGAAAGGACCCTCAAGGAAGCTGCAGCACAGTCTAGACAGGTCTAGGACAACAGGAGCACATGGACCAGGCATACCATGCTGTTAAGCTACTTGACAATTAAACATGATGGGTTCTACCAGACACTGGAGTATACACAGTCTGTTAAGTTCTTCATCTTCTCTTTCTCGTCTACCTGTATATCTCAGGGGTAACCAGAAAAGGAAAATAAACTATTCAAATCTTTTCATGATACAGAGGGATATTGCAGATGTAGAAAATATCCTAGTTTGATATTAGTGTGGTTTTCCTGCTGAAGGCATGTGGGCAATATCATGTGCCTTTATCATGGTTTTTTGCCTTACTCCACAGTCACCCTGTGTGTGTTTGATCATATGCCACCGTAACATCTGATTGACTCAGTTAATCTGCAAAAACTAGAAAAGGAAAAAGAAACATCTCTCTCCTGCAGACAAGTGAGAGACCTTTGATTAAGTGCAGTCTCCAACAGTCAATATCTAATCTCAACCTCCTAAATCTTTCTAATAAAACACAAGGAAAAAAGTTCTCAAATCAAATTGCAGTGGGCAGGTATATGGGCTGTAAAATAGGACAATTAATGAGAAATAGGCAAAACCAAAGTTACTGTATTCAGGCAGAAACAGAGCTCTCTTTCTCTGAATTTATATCAGCTCGTGCTCAGCTTGCTGACAAGGGGGCTCCTGTGGCTTTACAAGACGCATGCTTTTCATATGTCAGCTCTCTAGGATGACAGCATAAAATACCATTTTCAAGTTCCACAATCACCAGCATGAAAACTGAAGCTAGTCCTGCCTCCCATCTAATCTCTCCCCCAAACATTACTTGGGAACACAAAACATGAGTTCCTCTGCTAGGGTTGCAGATCAATCCTGACAACATCAGTATTTAATTTTATCACCTTTTCCTTCTCTTTTGCAACATATATGTAAATCATCTGATGAAAAGCATCTGAACAAGGTCTTTATGTTTCCTTCTCCCTCATGGATACTCCTACTCAGCCCAGCACTCTACATTTACAATAAAACTCAACTGATATTAGTTAGTCTAAATTTAGTCTAAATAACTCTAGTAACAAATTCATTTTGTGAAATAGGCCAATTTCATTAGCATCAAACCAAAGGAAAGTTATCAGTGAGTGCTACCCAGATGATAACCCTGTAGCTGTTAGCTTCTCTATGTGCTGACATCTCACAAAGTTGCAGCAGATTTTCTTCAAATCTATTTAATTTGAAACCGCCTCAGTGGAACAAATGACTGGAGCTTTGGGATGTTTTCTACAGTAAGGCACTCAGTTTGACCACCTGATTTCAGATGCTGCATGACTCAAACCTCTTTGGAATAGACTAAAAATGCAATGTTACTCTTAAGTATTCAATAGTGCAGGAAGGAACATGGTGACAAACAGTAGCCTGATCTGGAACTAGATGTTAAGCTTTGAAAATCCTTATTCCACCCCCTGTGCAGTCTTTCATCTGGTCTCTTATTTTGCATATGTTTTCCTCTTTTTAACTGCCTTGAGTTTCTCGAGCACATCTGCTTTTTTCTCATCAAAGAGGAAAAAAGTGAAACATTCATAACAGAGAATAACAGCTACATGCATTATTATCAAAGTAGCGACACTGTGTTCAGAGCTGTACTGTTGCATGAGGCACACAGAGGATGTCTACCTCAGACAGCAGAGCGCAGTACAAAAGCACTCCGCACCACTCTGCCAGCCCAGGAGGATGTATTCGCACCACACAGCACAGCTCTCTTCTGAGCGACTGCAGTTAGCTTTGTAGGTACATCAGGCAGCATGCTGACAAGTGAGCCCTAAGTGCTATCACTCAGGTGGTTCTTTCTGGTTTGTGCTCAAACTTCTGATTCTTAAGCAGAGTCAGCCCGTGTTACTCCAATTTGCAGCACTGTTACATATATTGTCCCTGTCCAAGACAGTAAAACTTTAAGTGAACAAAGCTGAACTGATAAGGAGAAGCAGATAAAAAAAGGAAATAAATTCTGTTGCTACTTGTGAAAGGAAATCAGATAGCATGTCATTTGGACTTTCTCTCTGTAAGTGCTTTGTGTCATCAAAACTGTAGCATTTTCAAGGGCTAAATCTGCATCACTGCTACTACCCAGTGTGGTGATGTATAGAATTGTCTGCACATGCTACATCTACTACAAAAAACATTACAGTCATGTTAATAAGGCAGTCAGATCACCCTCATTAGCTTTGCTGAGTGGCAGTTCCTGTTAGCCTCTGCAAACATGGCTGTCATAACACAGATGTATGGGTTAGCATAGTTAGAGCTGGATCATGACTTCTAGCCAGCAGAGTCTCCTTCTCCATAGTTAGAGGCACCAAATACTAAGAAAATTTCTCCTGTATGTGAGAAGAAATACATATATATACCACTTTAGTTTTTCTGTAATTGTAATTCTATTGTTATAATCAGCAAAACTAGTTAACCAATAAAACCAAATATCATACTCCAAACCCAAATGAACAGTCAGAGATTATCTGTTTTCATCATAAAAATCTCAGGAGTTTTCAGTATATTAAGGGTATAATGTTGCCTCATCATAATGGTGTTAATGTTTCCTTTAATACCCTCCCTGACAGAGCTTTAACAGCAAGAGTGTCAAAACTGGTCTTTTTTGCAGCGTCATGTTTTTAGGAAAAAAACCCATGTCAAAACTAATTTTGTTAATCAGAGAAGATTTATTAACCAAGATTAATAAACCATTAAACAAGAACTCTGATTTGGACTGTGTCTCTCTTACGCTGGACTAAGGTGTTAGACTTCACAAAAAGGTACCAACAGTACTCTAAGAATTTCAGCAGTAATAGCCATGAATTCTCACATACTTATAACTCCCACAAGCACTTTTTCCAAAGCCTGGCTTTATGTTCAAGTTTTAAAATCATTATGTTTGCTCACCTTTCTTTAAATCTGTCTTTAAGAACTACCTCTGCTGTGAATCCCATAAAATCCAGCATTTGCTAAGCATCCACTTTGGAATTATTTTATATTATGCTAAAGGGCACTAGTTATCATTTTCTAAAGCTCCCGTTCTCCTTTTATCCTCCTTAATTTCCTTATGTGCAACTCTTTTGTACATTTTATCAGCAACAAGAACAAAAAGAAACAAAATTCAATCACTATTCATGTATCACTCTATTCCAGATGTAAAATACTTTGCAGTTATGAGAACCAACCAATAATTTCAATCTTGAAAATCCATTGTATAAAAAGAAAACTTCACAGGATATACAATAAACTTGGGAAAACCAATATCCAGCTTTGCAGTTAATTGGTACTCTTATCTTGCATGGGTGACTTGGCAACTTGGCAGCAGTTCTAGGGCTCAGAAGTACAATCTAATTCCCACCATATGCCAGCAGAAGGTTGGAACTGCCACTGCACAAATGCTCAAGCATTTGCCCTATTTGAGACAACCAACAAGTGTACACACAGTCTGCTACCATAGCTGGTACGCTGAGCACACTCAGAGCCTTTAGACTGACCTGTCCACCAGCTTTCAGGATACAATCTGCTGTCTTCCCTTCCCTTCCCTTCCCTTCCCTTCCCTTCCCTTCCCTTCCCTTCCCTTCCCTTCCCTTCCCATTGTCCCCCACATCAGTTTTGTATCCCAAAGTACTGAAAGTGAAGTCAGTATTTATACTTTCAGTTATCCCAAATCTCACCACTTTATAAAAAATTATGATAAAGAACTCTCTATGCTGTCTTTCTGTTTCATACGTATAAAAAAGTAAAAGTATTCTTCTTATTTCAGAAAAAAAACAGTAAAACAAATGTGGAGGCATGGAAGTCCTTTGCAGGCACAGTAGCACTTGTTTACAGAAAATACAGATGACCAGTGCCCTTACAACAAATATAATCAGCAGTTTCAATGGAACTTGCTTGTTAAACTGATTCATGGCTTTGCGTGGTATTATGACTTTATTGCCATTTATTACAGAGAGACATGAGATAACAAGAGATGCTTTATCTTTCTTTCTGTTAGACAATGGCATTATTTGTTAACAGGACTTGATGACAGAAACAGCAAAGTCAGCTACAGCATGGATTAACATGAACAATAAACACTTCCTGAATGTTTCATTCAAAGCCAAAAGATAACAATCAAGGTTTTGAAACAAAGAATTGAGGCTTACAGTCAGTTGGAGGGATAATTTCCAGAATGCATAGAAATGCCAGCCCATGATAGTTTAAATTAATTACAAATAACAAGTAACAGATTGTTTGTTTGTTTTCTAAAAATCAAGAAGTACTCTGTATGTGATTGGTAAATTTAGCTTAACTTGAATATGAAAAAACTGCAATGGCTATTGAAGTCTAGATAGTTATTAAATTTTACTGGAAAGAATTCAGATCTGCCACTGTTTTTTGTTTATAACAACATAAAAAAAACCCAAACAGCAACCCAACAAATATAAAAGAAATTGATGTAAAGTAAGAAATATCTGAAAATGCATTCATTAAGCCAGTCACATTAACCTTCTTAAAATAAAACTGGCTGTATACAAATAAGCTGAGTGAAAGTTCTACAAGTCCCCTGAAAACTAAAGGTAGATTTTGTCATGTGTTTTTTCCCAGTAACCAAGACATGCTTCCAGTTAAACTTTATCCCATTCTAGTCACAGACCATGACTGGGAAGCAGCCACAGCTGGTAACTTTACTTCTAATGCCAAAGGTCCAGACTGTGTGGCCTGAAACATGACCATAATTGTTACCACAAGGACTTTCTGGTCATAGTTACAGATCATTTCTCAGAAAAAAAGAGGCAAATCCTAGTAAAAGGAGGAAGTGTGCTCATGGTACATGCTGCTCCAGCATCAGATCAGCAAGGCAGCCAACACCAAGGAGGGGAAAATGGTTTTATTTTAAGTAAAAACTAAAGTCTCATCTCAGTCACAAGCACCAGAAAAGTATGGGTTTTAAGAAGCCTGTCCAGCTGCCAGATGCCAGGGCAGAGGTGGGTGTCCAGCCATTGGGTTCTGCAATGCTTGCGTCAAGCTGTTAGGTTCTTTGCAATATCCTGGGGGGCAAAGGAAGCCCGCTGCCAAGTCCTCTACACCTACTTAGGCTATTCTTAGGCTTGCAAGGATGTGCACATTTCAGGTATGCCTTTTTGGATTCTTTGAGCAGAGGGTGGTCTGTGTCTCCATTGCGTCTCACCTCCGTGAATAATCTGCAGGTAGATGGTCTGGGATGTTGATGACACGCTAATGTGCATGTCAGTGATGCAGGTTGTGCTGAGACCCCATCGCTGCTGTACCCCTTCTGGTGCATCCCACAGCCAAACTTTCCTCTTCATTCTCCAGTCACACTATCTTGCTTTTTCTATTACTATTCACCAAATGCTAAAATTGGCAACATGATAAGAATAACATTTATGCAACCTTATGGACCCCTTCAGTCTCCTTCTACTTACCCTGCTGGGCAATATAGTTTTCTACATCTGATGAACTCACCCAGAGAATTTATTTAGGAAGAGCTATAAAGACCCATATGTGCTACAGAGTAAAATAACATTCAATTACTACTGGAAACATTTCACATCTACTGCTTTTTACAGCAACTAACAGTTGCACCATATACCATAGTGACTCCGTAATTGTGCTTTATCACTTTCCAAATGCAGTTTGCAGGGGAGGGGGATCCTGCATACACCAAATCTGTACAAAAACCTATTTCTTACTTATTGATATGTCTAGTAAAAGGAAAGTGCAAACACAGTTACAGATGTATTTGTGCTTACGCTGAAATGTTACAGCAAGCAATACATCAATCTTGTATGACCATGAAAAGATAAATGAACTGCTAAATGTGTTTATTGCCTTTTTTTCCAGAAGTCAGTGCGCCCATTGCATTAGGTGTCTGTGCAAGGCTATTCACCAGTACATTCCGTTGAAATTAAGATGTGCTCAAACATTATCTATGCAACGCAAAATCTGAAACTCCCTGGATGAAAGCTTGCAAGTATGGCAAAGAAGTCAAATATGCAAAACAAATGGTTGCAGTTCAAAAATAGGAACATTTCTCTAACATCAGTTTGCCTCATATTTAAAATAGCTCATATGTAGGAAACTCTTAGCTAGCTGTAACTCCTCTTCTTCTCTTGACAGCAAACTTACAACTGTACTATTTCTCAGAAAACTACTGATTGTAGTACTCATAATGATAAGATGATGAATGACATATACATTCTACGTCCATAAGTATTTTTTATTAAAAATCCCAGTCATTCCTACTGTCCATTCACTAGTTTGCTCTGCAGTTCTGGTACTGTGCTGGGTTTGGCTGAGATAGAGTTCATTTTCTTCACGTTAAGCGGTATGGGGCTATGGTTTGGATTTGCGCTGAAAACAGTGTTGATAACACAGGCATGTTTTCATTCTTGCTGAGCTGTGCTTACACAGAGTCAAGGCCTTTTCTGCTTCTCACACCACCACACAGTGAGTAGGTTGGGGTGTACAAGAAACTGGGAGGTGACACAGCCAGGACAGCTGACCCCAACTGACTAAAGGGATATCCCATACCATATGGTGTCATGCTCAGCATATAAAGCTGAGGAAAGAAGGAAAGGGGGAAATGTTCAGACTGATGGCATTTGTGTCCCCATTTAATCACTACATGTGATGGAGCCCTACTTTCCTGGAGATAGCTGAACACCTGTCGGCTGATGGGAAGTGTGAATGAATTATTTGTTTTGCATTGATTGCATGCACAGCTTTTGCTTTACCTGTTAAACTGGTTTTATTTCAACCCATGAGTTTTCTCACTTTTCTGATTCTCTTTCCCATCCCACTGGGGAGGTGTGAGCAAGCATCTGGGTGGTGCTTTGGTGCTGGCTGGGGTTAAACCACAATAGATACACGAAAACTAGCACCCCTTCAGAGGAAGCAAAACAAGAAGCTCTCCTCTGGCTTATATCCAAAGGCACGGCATGCATCTCATGACTAGTAGAGTTATTAAGTGTACAAGATAAGGGAGAGTTTTCAATGGGTTTGAAACACGTGACTAGGAGAGATGCTCAGTGCAGTGATTGGGCTAAAACTGAAAGTGAATTTCCAGCACTATATAGTGTAAGTGCTGAGGCCTCAGACACAACTGCTTCTACCCGCAGCACTGCTTCTGTTGATACAAGTTACTGTTTAACGCTTACACAGACATATACAACAATAATGTAGAGCAATAGAAAAAAATTCTGAGTATGGTCTAGCTTTGTAAACAATAACGACACCTACCTTTGTGGTAGCTCTTTCCATTTACATTTTTTTCTACAATTGCTTCACACAGGACAACAATGGCACATTCCTTACTCTAACAATGTAACAAATAAAGCACACAAAGGAAGAAAGCCAGCAGTCCAGGGCAGAAGTGGCAAAAGTGAAGTTTGAAGTCCAGAACTAAGTCTGAATCTCCTGGGATAATACCAGAAATAGTAAATTGAATGTGAAAATGACAATTTCGGACATAATGATGAGGCACCAGCAATTAGGAAGAATAGGGGGAGTTTGGCCAAATTAAGACCTATTCTCCTTATCTTATATTTTAATTTAATATAAGGAGAAACTCTTCTACAAGTCATACAAACCACTTCACATAAAAAAATCTATAGCGTGAAAGAACAACCCCAACTTAAATTAAACTTTAAAGACAATTTTTTTTTAATCTTGTAGCTAAGTTTTCATGGGAACTTAGCTAATATATATTTTTTTTAATTTAATGTAAGATCACTCTGAATTATAGCATTTTAAGTAAAACACACGCAAGATACTCTTTTTATAATTACACTAAACATTTTTAGTGTACTCTCCTTTGTTTAAACCCATACTGCTATCCACGTAAACATGGTGTACAGCTATCTCCAGGACTACCAATCTGGCTTATTAGCATATCAACCAACAGATTTATGATAGACCGGTAGTAACACCCTTTACAACTTGCATCTTCTGCAAACTGGCAAGCCATTTCATTTGTCAGTACACCATATTATACTTGATAGCTTTAATCATCTGCAGTTCCTGGGTCATATGATGTAAATGTATGTCAATTTATTTTGTGATATTACTTTCTTGAAATATGATTTTGCAAAGTGACTGTTCAATTAGAATTATATTCTGAATTAATTGTAATAATTATATAAAAGCTTTTGTCTTTATAAGTCTTTCGTCAGTGATACAACCTTTCCAGGCAGACTGCACTTAAAACTGGCATAACTGCTAAATTTTTTTTTTTTTTTACATTATGAAACAGAAAAAAACCCAAAGTATTTTGTTATCCATATTGATATTTTACCTATCAAAGAAAGAGAAACTCAAAGTGTGAGATGTTTGATTTTGGTTTAATACAACAGTGAAGTTTTTATAGAGGACCTGAACTTAATGGTAGCAAACAATGATTTTTATTTTTGCAGGATTTCTCTAGAGTACCTATTGCTTTATAAGTAAGTTGCTTTGGAATTCATATTATACTGAATAATGAAAGTGTGCATATAAATTTAAATTTAATAGATTGTGTAATAGGCACAGTAAATTACCACTAGAAAACTAGCTTACAAGTATGTAAGACTGATGGACTGTTGAATTTTCTTAAAATTAAGGAAAAGTTGGAAGTGTAAAAATCTAGAAACAACACTATTTTTTAGCATGTTATTTATTTCATATTACGTTCATCTGTTCTTCTCTGCAAGAGTCATCTCTTAAATAAAATGTTCTTCTGAATACTAGGAGAGGTACTAGTAGGAAACAAGATCCATAGAAACAGAAAAGCTGAGATGGCAAGGGTTCCTGGAAATTTCATAGTCCAAACACCCTGCCTTCAGGATGTTGAGCTCCAGCAGGTTGCTCAGGATCTTGCTCAACCAGAGTTTGAATATCTCCAAGTTTGGAGAGTTCACAACCTCACTGGGCAACCTATGAATGCTCACCCATAGAGTAAATCCAAAAATTCCTTGTGTTTGGATTTTAATTACAGAAGATGATATCTATTCCTCATCTAAATATCTGTTAGTGACTTCCCAATCAAAGCCACAATCAGGTATAAAAATCAGTTTACCAGTGTATTGACAGCCAGCATGAAATCAGATAGGCAAGTTGTGTTCAAGGCTTCTCACTGAAATAAGCAGGAGAAATCCGTTTCACATTCATGCCAAAAAAGTAGGTAAGTAATGCGAAAGAGTGGAGGGAGGAAGGGAGGGGAGTGAGCGAACGGCTGCGTGGTTTCTGGGTTGCCAGCTGGGTTTGAACCACGACATATGGAAACCCCATTAGGTAATTTTATTATTAGAGATAAATAAAAACATTTAAAAGTTTTAGGAACTCTATATAAGTTAATGACTCAGAGTCAGATAGAATTCTTTGAAATTGTCAGATGCATTTTTTGGTTTTTTTCCACAAAGGACCATCACTTACAGTAGATTTATCTTAGTAGAGGAGAATATTCTCTCAGTATTAGTGGCAGAGTAGCCATCTACAGAAATAAACTAGGATAATGTCATGAATTATGGTCTTCCATTTTTTCTGTGAAAACACTAACATATATAACAAATTTAAATTAAAAGAAAGAATACTAAGAGTGCTCTTAGAAGATATGGATTCAACAAAACATTTGCAAATGTGTTCAAGTCTCTCACTGTTCAGAAAACTACCATATGAAACAAATGTGTTAGCTGAATATTTCTCTGGAAAGTAATTTGTTAGCAGAAAAGTACTAAAGGGAAAACTGAAACTACTTTTAGCAAGACTCACATTATCTGCATCTGCCAGAGCTTCTGTGCTTCATGCTGGTTTCCATAGTGAGGCCACAGCAGAGAACAGGAGTATGAGGATGAGGAAACCAGGATGCCCAGGAGGCACTGCAGTGTTTTGTCAGACAAGAACTAGCTTTGAACCAATTCCCAAGCAACACGAACATGATTATTTACAGTATTAAACAATGTTTGAACTTTCCTCAAGCCAAAGTATTTGCTTGCCCTGAAGGATATTTCTGAAGGGGAGAGTGAAAGAGATGGAAGGGAAAACTTCAAATCCAGATAAAAAGAACCTAAGGGATGTTCTCTACTAATATTACTTCTAGGGAAAATGAGCTCATTTATAGATGGGTTTCATGTTTTTAATCTCCTTGAAATTTACTATTATTACCACTATCCTGTCTTAATGGCTTCATTTCAGAGGGATAACTTTTGTACTCAGCTTTCTTTCCTCTGAAAATCATTACTGGTCTGTGCAGTGACAGGTAATGAGCAGCCCCTGATGTGAGAGCAGATGCTGCCACCAGCAAGTCAGCAGAAGTCATCAGTCTTGTCTACATTATAGGAAGATGTGTCCTTTTAGGGACTTCTGACACAGCAATCTATATCTTGCCATTTCCAACTCCAGGATTTACTTACAACAGGTCATGAAAGGCTTTTTGCAGAAGTCTGTTTATATCAAAAGCGTATCATGGCAAAGAATCAACTCCCACCAAAATAAATTCCACCATGGATACCTGTTATCTTTGTTGAGTTTATATTCATAAAGATAGGAAAAGAAATACTTCTATTTGTGGATTATACTCAGACTTTACAGCTTGCCTGGTCTGGTTTCAAAAGAGTAAGCTTCAAGATGTTTTCTACATCAAATGGCACCTAAGTCTAACTTGCTCAGATAAAATAGAACTTTTTTATGTGTAATGTATGATGAGTGTAGACTGAATAAAGAAATTATGTATTTTCCCCCTGTTATATACCAGTACATAGAAGTAGTAAAAATTATAATTTTGTTTTTCTATTTGTGTTATCATAATTATCCATTATAATTTCTGAAACACTGTCAGCAACTTGATTTGTTCTTTGACCAATAAGCATTGCAACTGTTCTGCAAACAAGCTGCTCCAGGATCTGAATTTTTACTGCAGTCTGCGCTGCTGGATTCCTGCCTGAGCTCTGACCCTCACATCTCTTAATGAACTCATTCTACATGACTCTTGTAGTTTTGGCTGTGTACTTAGTTGCCAGCTGGGGTTAAACCATGATTGTCATTCTTGTAAAACTGTCATTCCTCAATGACTGTCATTCTTCAAGTAAACCAAAATTAAAGATGTTGCTAACATCATCTTTTTTCATCATCCTGTCATTTTCCTCTAAATACTTTCTGTATTTCTGTCTTGTACACAGTAAGAGTATATCATAATTCTGACACATTTGTAATTTTAACCCAATCATTATGCCCTGTGCAGGAATCCATTCAGCTGCAAGCTTAGAATGTTATTAGAGAAATTAAGCAGTTGTAAGAATTCCTGCTCAGACATACTAACGTAGACCTGGTATAAGTATCGGCTGAATAAGATGTATCCCTCCATTAATATAATAGCCAACTTTTACATTAAGTTTAAGGTATGTTCTGCAAAAAAAACAGCATCCTGGCCTTCATCATTGTAAGTACCATAAGTTTAATGGGCTTTTACATATGTAAACAGAACAGACATCTGGGCCAAATCCAGCTCTTGAGTAACAGCTCCACTGCCTTTAGTGTTGGCTTTCAGTCAATATGCATAAACAGGGAGCTGAAGGAGACTTTTCCTAGTATTTTAAGATTTTATATCAGCTGTCTTCCAGCAGGATTTTTTGAGAGAACAGGTCAGATAGATCTGGGTTTTTTGGTGTTTTTTTTGTTTTTGGTTGGTTGGTTTTTTTAGGGAAATCCTGCTTCTCAAACAATAGTATTAATGTTATTTCTTTATGAACATTCTAACTTAACATCCATAAAGTAAATACTGCATATTCAGGAAAAAAAGAAAGGCCCTGTCCTACAATGAATAGAGTTATAGTTTCCTAAGTTTTATATTTTCAGAAGTCATTAGTGACTTGGAGTATGAATGTTCATCTTTAAAATTTGCTAGAAATCCAGGTTTTCTGGGGATGGAGCCTGTTTAATATACTCCTAACAGAGTTCCCTGAGCATAGCACAAACGATCACTTGTGCTTCTGGAAAGCTGCAGCCAACATGTCTTTTCCATTAGGGGTTTTTTTTTTTTGCATAGGTGTATGAGGTTTTAGTAGCTTCTGGTAAATGCTACTTATGGCAGAGAGTGTTTGCTCTAATCCAAACCAAGGTGCTATATAAAGGTTAGAGACAAAGATACTGGAAAATTCTTAATTCCTATGATTATACTCTAGTTTTAGAAAGAAATAGCTGCTTTCTGTATTATAACAGTGTCCTAGACTACACTGAGGATCATAGTAAGCAATATGAAGCATTCTCACTCCTCTGTGTTACAAGTATATGAAATCTTACAAAACAAGTATATTATCTGATGTTTTTATTTAGGACATCCTCTGCCTTTATAGCATTTCCAAGTTATCTTGGTCACTGAGAAGCTCAGTTATCAAACAAAGTCACTGAAATCTAGGCAGTTATCTGTACAATTAATACAGATAATCAGTGCAATTCTAGAAATGCATCATTTGAACAGTCTTGCACATATGCACTAGCCATGTACCAGCGAATGTTCATGTCTCTTAAAAATAGCTATAGGTTATAAGCTACCAGACAGCAGCACAAAGGAAGAAAATCTAAATAATACAACTGATAAGACATGGTGAATGTACTTAAAAACAGTGACTGGTTGTAATGGAACATGAAGTAAAACCGCACTGATCTGGTGCAATTGTACTTAAATTCTCCCTAAGCACAGACTGGAGCACTTTTTTAATAGAACAAATTTGAGCTCAGAACTTAAAAAAAATATCCTCAACAAAATGCAGGGGAAAATGAGAAAAACCCTTGTTTGTCTACTAAATAGGCTGCTTAAGCCAAATTACCCAACCTAATAAATCACCCCTTTATACCCTTTCAACAGAAAAGAGGAAAGCAACTAGGTCAGTACAAAGACTGACAACTTGTTTTTCACAATTCTCCTTACAATGTCTCTCTCAGGGACAAAGTTACAGTGAGTCACTCACAGACTGGAACATGGAGAAACCTGAAAAGGAAGACAACAAAGGTGGAACCAGAAGAGAACGAAAAACAGCAGCAGTGAATGAGAATGAAAGGAAGACCAGAAGCAAAGTTTTAAAGTATTAGAAGAAAGTGAAAAAGAAAACAAATTGCTACTTTGCCAGGAAGATTAAAAAGAGCAACAAGGAATTAGGAGCTTTCATTTGATATATTCTAGAAAAAAGACACAAAAAGAAATTTAAAAGATGGCCTAAGTTGCTACGAAATGCAATGGAGTAATGAACATATGAACCTGAACTGTAAAATCAATTATGATCTTGTTCATTTTAATAAAATTCCCAATGCCAAGTACCTTAATGAACTTTTCTGATTTCTTGCAAGTAAAATGGGAAAAGAAATAAAATCTGTTCAGCCATTTCAAGAAACCAAAATTATTTGTGACCAGTTCGATAGACAATTTGCAATTAAAACCAAATTAATTTTTCTACACATTTAAAACAAAACATACTGTTACAAAGTAATGCTGTCAGTTTGAACTTCTTCTGTGTAAAAACAGCCATCAAAACAAAAAATCTGTCTTAAAATTAAGTAATGTTTATGATGCCCAAATAAAATTACTGTTCTAACATTCATACTGTGAAGGATTGAGTTAATGTGCAAAAGGTTCAAAGAAGAGCATCTAGGCTACATTGTAACATGTAACAGCTTTTAAAGTTCATTAATGTATGTTACTGCTTATGCAAAGCATATACCCTTCACTGCAGTCATTATCAGCGACATCACCATTGAGAATTAATAATTTCATTCATTCTAGTGCTGTTCTGCCAGTCATGTAATGTTAGAGAGAAATTTATTTAAATATTTCATTCACCTGTCTCTATTTTACAGTGTAATGCCCTCCCAGCAGTTCAATAGTATGTACCTTTTTCATTGTTCTAGCATGCTGTCGTGGTTTAAGTCCAGTCAGCAGCTCAGCCACGCAGTCGCTCCCTCATTTCAAACCCATTCCCCCTCTTCCTCCCCCCACTCCCGGAGGGATGGAGAGGAGAATCGAAAGAATGTAACTCCCACGGGTTGAGATAAGAACAGTCCAGTAACTAAGGTAAAACACAAAACCACTACTGATACCACCAATAATAATAATGATAAGGGAAATAACAAGGGAAGAGAATACCGCTCACCATCCGCTCACTGATACCCAGCTCGACTTGAGCAGAGATCTAACCTGTTCAGGTAACTGCCCCCAGTTTATACACTGGACATGACGTGCTGTGGTATGGAATACCTCTTTGGTTAGTTTGGGTCAGGTGTCCTGTCTCTG
>JANHGB010025740.1:0-26255 GCA_026283785.1 Coracopsis vasa | reverse complement strand
AACTAGATGATCTTAAGGTCCTTTCCAATCCTAACTATTCTGTGATTCTGTTCTGTGATTCTATTCTATGATTCTAAGAAAAGAGTTTCTCGAAATAGACATCTATATTTATAATTCTTATTATTTATAAATAATAATTATTATTATAAGAATTCTTATTCTCATCTAAAACTTCATTGAAGAAACCTATAGACAGTTAACTGCATTGCTTGGAAAAGTGTACTGAACTTCAAATCTTTAGATATACTAAAGCCTATAAACTCCTTTAAAAACATAGAGTGGATGTGGGTGTGTGTGCTTTTAAATATTTTGGTGTATTTGTTTTAAATTTGTTGGCTCAGATTTGCAATACTGTGCCAGCTTAGAACATTCTTCACACGTATCTGTAAGGCTACACTAGCCAATAAAATCAAATTTACATCTGGAATAGAATTGATTACCTTAGCATCCTTTGCCAATGTTGTCAACAATTTACATTTTAGGAAGAAAATAAGGTCACATTAGGGGCCAAGACCCGACTCCAAATGCCACTGAAATCAATGGAAACTTTCACACTGACTGCAGAATACTTAAAGGTCAGGCTCTAAAGTCCAAATTCTCATGCTGGAAAGCTGCCCAGTACTCAGGGTTGGCCACTGAACAAATAGGCGTGGAAAAAAACTCATATCCTGTAACAGGCAGTAGTACTTTAACTGTAAGGATTATAAGGAGGTGTTTTGCTGTAAACAGTGGAAACAAAGGCAGAGAAATTATTTTTTATTTTAAATAAATAAAATATTGCCAAAAAAAAACCAAAAAACAAAACAATGATGCAGTGCGTTTGCTGTGATTAAAGCTAAAACTGGAAACAAGAAACATTTTGGGGAGAGGAATTAAAGTATAGGTGATTTAGATTGCACAAAGTCTCAGTTGTGTAGATCAAATGATGCTGAATTCCATGAATAAAAATGGAGACTGCTAAATAGCAGTAAAAGAAAAAGTGAGATGGCAGGGTCTTCCGCATGAAGATTATGATAGAGATTTTGTGATGTCTTGTCGCTTCTTCCACATCTGTGAGAAAGCAATTTGTAATCATTCCTAAAGTTAAACCTAATTTAAAGAGCAGTGAAGTTGATGCATTGATAGAAAGTCACTTTTCGGAAGCTGTCTGTTGAACTCTTTCTTTCTCAGCATGTGGTATCTAGTCTTCTTTCATTGCTGCTTAGCAAAGCCACTTTGTGTATGTGCTTGCTAGATGCATTTTGGCAATAAGGTGGGATGGGAGCTTTTGCATCTAAGCTGAGGAAAAAGGAATCAAAGCAGCACTGCTGAAATGCTCTTCTGTGCTATCCTTTCTGCTGTTGATTTGTGGTGCAACTGTTTCTCTTCAGAGAAGCAGGAACATAAAAAGAGAAAGCACAGTGTCTTTACTGAAAAAAGTTGCCACTTTTTCATGGGGAGACATAACTATGGCAGAAGAATTGTTCTTTCACATCAAGAGAAATATTAAACAAATAAGATTACTTGTTTTCTGATTTCTGTGAATGAATTCAGCACACATATAGAAATATATTTATTTTATACAGCATAACTCAAGCAACTGAAGTTGTCTTGCTCTTGACCCAAAAAAGTGAAGTCCTGAGTTCTCCTTCCCATCCATTTGGTGATTGACTGTCTAGGGAATATTTTAAAAATTGGGAAAAAAGACCTTTCCTTTTCCTCTTTCTAAGATGGTTTTAAAATTGCCTGTTGTGAATTTGTGTGTGCATGTAATGGGATATTGATGATAAAACAATTCACCCATTTCACTAATTGTAAACTGCATGCTGTAACTAAGCATAATAAAAAGGAGCAAACATAGGGAGTTTCTTTCAGCATCACTCACATGGCTATTGGATTGGTAAACTCTTCAAGATTGAGATTACATCTACTGTGTCGGTTCAGTCCTGTGTTTTCCAATGATGAATGATACTTTCACAGTAAAATAATTTGTTATTTAATTTTTGCATATATTTACAGGACTCTGTAGATCCTAGCTGTCATTGCTGAGCATTTTCTTCATCATTATTATCTGGAACATAACTTTTAACATGCCTTTTAACCACATTTGACTTTTAAAAACGTGAAGTCAGTCCAGTGACTGTTACATTAGGTAGTTTTTGTGCATTCGCTGGTTCCATTAGATACAGTAGCTGATGGACTAATGCTTGGTGATTGTTTCCTCTAGATGTTTCCTCGTGACCCTGGATGTATAGGCTATTAGTGGGAGGGATTCAATCGAAGCAAAAGATCTATTGCCTGTGTTACTTACAGAACTTGTAACTTGACAGAACTCTTGTTTCTTTGCAAAACAGAAGCTGCTCTTTTCTGCTCAGGTATGAGTCTGCTAGTCAGCTTGCTCTGTTGGTTTTCATATCCCTGAAGCTTTTGTAGGGCTAATTACCATTAAGATTTCCAGAAGCCAATCTCTTGCAAGGAGCTAACAAGTTTAATATTTTCTCTTCACTGTGCAAAGGTAGTCTTCCTCTTCTGGTAGTGTGAAATGTTGAAAAGGCTTTCAGGCAGCCTGTGTATTCAGTTTCATAAATTATTTAAGCAGATTTATGTGTTATTTTAGCAGGCAAATACTGGGTTCTTACCATATTTATCATTTTTTTCCTTTTTTTTTAATTTACTGATATCTATTGTGGTACCATTAAAACTTTTCAGCAGGATTGAAGGAACTCATGCCTGTAGCTAAATGGAAAAGTAATGTGGTCATTTCTTTGCATTCACAATAAATTTTCCATGCTGTTCACCCCCAGGCTCTCAGTATTGAGTGAAATGCACTCCTTAATCAGACATGAGACCTCACTGTAATTGTAAATCTGAAGTCAAAAAAAGCCTTCAGCATATTTGCAATATTCCTGTAGTATGTTCCAAGTTGAACAGTTATAGCTCGGTGTTTAGTTTAATATGAAGTGCAGGGATTTGATCTACCTACAGCATACAGAACCTCAAACTTGGCAGTTGGAATGGGAATATTACCATAGATTGGTTTTACAGTTTTGAAGATGACCATTTTTTTTTTTGCTTACTTATAGATTACACATTATGCATATGGACAGTCATGCACATGAATTTAAAGCGGCTATTTCCTGGTTGTGTGGGATAAAATATATGGTTTAGGCTTCTAAAATTAATGTTGCTAAGGATTGAGAAGTTTGGCTAATCAAGTGACAAAGTGTGATGGTTTAGCCCATCAAACCACTGAAATTTCTCATCACAGGGAAACAGTCTCTTTTGTAAAATAGTCTGTGAAAACATGAGTGTGTTTGGAGTCTGGAGGAGATGACGGCTGGCTGATAGTTAAGAAAACATTTGTTGTCTTCTGTTTTTGAGCACTGCTCAAGGTGGTTTATTAGCATTCTGGCACTCTGCTGCAAGTACAGAATAAATTTTTTTAAACTTAGGTGAAGATTTATTAGTAGTTATTGCATTTTGTTAGTAGGAATGGTAAAGTTACCAATACCTTGTTGTTTGAGAACAACCTAGATCAAAACTACCACCCTCTGAGCATGGAAACTGCATTTGAAGGCAGGCTTCAGAAACAGGCAGTTTTCTAATTTATATTTTTCTGTAGGCATTCACAGTTGCACTTGGACATGAATTCAGAGCATGAAATTTCTCATCAAGTTACTTGCTTTAATTCTCCTTTGGCTCCTTTTATTCTGCGTAGTTGTTAACCTCTGTGCAAAGGGAACACAATCCATTTGCAAAGCAACAACAAGAAAGAATGATAGCATTGCCCTACTAAGCCTTTTTTCACACATGGAAAATACATATTATCATGAGAAAACTGGGCCTGGATGAAGCAAGGAGGTTTCATGAGCTGTCAGGTTTCTAGGCCAGGTTAAAACATTAGTAGTAAATAGCTTAAAATCACAGACACTCCACTATTCACCAAATTGATGCTCTTCATTTGTTTCTATTTCTTATAAGCAACATGGAGGTTTATGACTAGACAGGTGTTGAGGTCTTGGTAACTATATACAATTTTGCCAGTGTCTTACATAGAAGCATGCATTACCTATGGGCATGAAAAGTAAGAAAATAGGCCTTGAACCCAGCTCTAAAGCCTTGTTCGTGGCATTAATCCAACCTACTATCTACAAAATTAGTGTTCTCCATCCATATTTATTTGGTGGAAAATCAGAATTCACAAGAACTATTCTGGTTTGTGTTCTTCATCTATCTTAGATTTTTAGAGTGAACAGTTTCCAATTGAACAAAAGGATCAGTATCCTTTGAGAAAGAAAGCAGAGAAAGGGAATAGGAAAATACAAGCAAATTAAAATTGTCGACGATGCAGGGGAAGCATTTGATGAGAGCTAAGGAAAAATAAAAGGAAAGTCAGAAAAAATAGTTATTCAACTCTTGGCTCAGTGATGTTTTCTGGATCAAAGGATATTACAGAAATGCATGTCCTGTCATTAAAAGATTCTGCTAAGATAAGGAGCATTTGGGGTCACAGCTGCTGAATATTGCTGACTAAATCTTTTCTCCCAGTAGTGAGATCAGTAGGCACTAATGGTTTCCAAGAACTTGAAAAACAATCTTTTATTTAATTACATGGAGAAAGTGCCTCAGTGATGTTTTCTTGTTTGAACTGAGCTTTTCCATGGAAGAACTGGCTACTCAAATTGTTTTTACCATTCGCAACTATGAATGGTGATGATCTATACAGTCTTCAGCTTGCTGTGGTCAGGTAATCACAGAAGGATGCAAGTTGGAAAACTCTAGAGGGGTCTAACTCAATGTTTCTATTTTTTGGGGGGTTATGTTTTTCCTTAGCTTTAATTCTTCCTTTGTGAATATATTTCGGATTTCCAGATGATGACAAAAAGACAGCGTACCTGTAATGATGGTTTATAAGAGCAATATAGTTTTAAAATGCTTTATAGAGGAAGTCTGAGTGATGCCACTTGGTCTGACATCATTGAAATTGTCTGTATTTCTTTTAAAACAATTCTGCCATATTTTTCCTGAATCACCTGCCGAAGTTAATGATGCATTTGTGAAATTGCATTACTTTGCTGTATATTTCTGTAACGACTGCAGCAGAAAATGAACCAACCCTGAGTAATATGGTAGCATATTTGCTGAGGATTTTGTGCGCTCCCAGTGAGACACTGATCTGCTGTTACTGACCTGTTTCCTACACCTTCTATCTGTAGTCTTGTAGCATTTAGTGAAGGTTACTGTGTGTTTACTGGTTGTTTATCTAACAAATGTAGTGGTTAAGCTGTTTTTTCACACTCTTGTCTCCCAGTATTTCTGGTTTTACTCTTTAAAAGACCAATGGCATCATTTATACTGTTCATACTTCTGTACTCTCCTTGGTCTGTAATTCCTGTATTTAAAATGATTCAACAAAAAGCATTCACTGCACAAGCACAGAGTTCCCTCAGGCAATTATTATGTGATTTATATTGATTTATGCCAGCTGAAATTTTGGACTAATATTTTAAATGTACAAAATATGTGTATCAAGATGATGGAGCAGATTGCAACCAGACTGTGAAGATGTATATATAGCACAGTGAATATCGCTCAAAGAAACTTCTAAATCTGTCTTGCTGCAGACAAACAGCAATGAGAATCAAAAGCCCCTAAATTCAGCAAGTGCTAATCTCTCACTGATTTTGAGGCATAGTGGGATATGCATTTTCATTAAGTGTTCTGAATACTGGTAAAATAGTTTGAAAAAAGGAAATCTTCCTTAGTTTACAATAAGCCACACAACAAACACTGCACTTAATACCTGGGTTAGGGGCAAAGAACAGTCTGAGGAGTAAAAATCAATTTTGATTTTATAGAAATACCTTTACAGAATCCCGTATTGTATGTGCTGTCTCTGCTGATCTACAGTGCCCTACAAGATCTCTAGCACAAGGCTAGTGTGGCTGCCAACACTGAATCAGTCATTTCAGTGGCAACATAATTAAGTTGATATGAATCACTCTAACAAGAGAAATCCAGACCCCATGTTTGCAGTAATAATAGTCCAATTCCACCACTTAGGAGCTCTCATTTCGCATTGTTGTTATACTTACAGTCTATTATTGTTACAGGAAAAATTAATCCCATTTATAATCCACATGTAAACACTCATAAAGAATAAACCACAACTAAGCACGTTAGATAGAACTAGATTTTAAAGATAAAATTTGGCTCTACTAAATGTATTTTAATGTGTATGTGCTGTGTTTTTTATCTGATAGCACATTCTGCTATGTGTTGTTTCACATGAGCATACAAACAGATTGTGCATGCATCGTTGCGTTAAGGTCTGAGGAATTATCTGTGGGTTTGACAAGTTTTCAAAATTTAAGGCAATATAATTCAAATTTTAATTGATTTGCAATGAAGTAGTTGTTTTGAAATCTTTCTTCTTAATAAATCTGTAGCACAGCTCTCAGAGGCTTAAGGAAAGGTACTTGGCCTTTTCCTTATCCTTAGAATCTTCATGCATAGATGTAAGTCTGCATCAATTGTCTCAGACTAATTATCTCATTTACATATTTCATGCTTTCTGCTTAGAATGTTCCATGGGATAGCCAAGATGTAAATCGTGTGCTGTCAGACACAACTGCTTAAGGGGGTGTACATTTTTATCTTATTAATATTATTATGAATTGCATGGTACATTTCATATGAACAGAATAATGTATTATGTAGTGCTTCATATAAAATATTATGTTAAAGAATTGTTGGAAGGCAGAGCTCCCAGAACTTAAAAAGTGCTAAACTAAAGGGGTTTGTGTAATCTTTCCTGGTTACTTCTTCTACCTTCTGGTATTATTCCCCATGCCTTTTGAGAGGCTTGAGTTAATGAACTCTTTTATCTTTTCCATTTTCGTTTAAGGTAATAGAAAGACAAGAGAAAATGTAGCTAGTTCCCAGCTGTAGATCAGTCCCACCTAAAGATATATCTTTGGTTTCTTTCATTATCTGGTGCTTAAGAAGGAAGTACAGTTAAAGATTACCTTAATATATGAAATTCTGTGGGAATTCGGGAGCCTTGATACCACCTGTATGCCTAATCCAAGTTTCTCCTTAAAAAATAGTGACCCCTTGAGGTCTCCGGGGAAGCGGGCATGTTGCTATTGTATCCCTTTAAGATTAGGTGCTTTAGGAGAAGAGTGCAGGTAGCCTGCTTTCTCTCAGAGGTTCCTTCAGGGAATCATGTACTCCTAACCCTGCTGCAAAGTAGAAACCTTGGTAGTCTGCTTGGTGCAGGCTGTGTGGCACACATTCTGCTTTACGGGTTTCTGTTGAGTGAGTTATTTTAAATGCAGAGTGAAAAAATGTCATGGTTCACTGACTAATGGCTGCTAGCCCACTTCCTTGTATAGCAAGATTAATTTGCTATAGGATGAACCAAATAAGCACCCATGACAGGCGGGATGTGTGTCCTTTCAGTAGCTGAAATGAATAGTTATTCCATTAGCGTTGACCTTTCAGTTCTATTGAAAGGCAGCTTAGTATTGTTCTTTCATTTGAGAGTAGATACTGCTACTTTTCCTCTGCTAAGTACTGCTGAAGAATAGCAAAATATGGCCTCTAATACTGCATCTCCACAGAAATGGTAGGTGGTCCTTTGTGGTCCTTTCCTCCCCTGAACTGTACAATCAGTCATTTTCTTAGATCTTTCTTTATACTTTACCGCTGATCCATGGAAAGTAGTTTGATGATAGTGAGAAATTTCTGAAGACTACCTGTCTGCAGACATCGTGCATGGATTGCTGTCCTTAAAACGAAAGCTCCATCTGAACAGCTTCTAATAAGGAAATCTCAGATTCACATAAAGGCTGAGGTCTGTATGTATAGCTGTAAAATCAATAGGCAGTCCCTGAAGTCACCACACATAAAAGGCCAACTATTATAATGCATATTTGTCTGCAGCCCTGGAAAAAGCATTCTGCTTCAAACAGCATCAGTCTGAATAACAGAGGTAATGAAACCCCCCCGCCACCACCAACACAACCCAAAACAACCCAACATCCTCCAGCTCCTCCCAACAAAACAGAAGAACATTTTGCAACATTGTAGCTCATTGGATTTTTGAGAACCATTTTCCTTTACTCTTTGCAGCACTGTGTAATGCTTTGTATTGCCTCTGATAACAAAGGCACTCAACTGCACTTCAGTGCACTCTTACATTCAAGGTATGTGGAATTTAAGTATATTTATGGTACCTTCACATACAGTGGCTTTTTCACATTAAAAAAAAAAGTGTTGAAACACACTAAACATTTCACAGCCATAAAATCAGAATCAGTGAGTTGAAATCAGTACTGTTCATTCCTTTCTTCTTTCAGAAGAGCTTATACTGTGCTCATCCTCAATCAGTTGAAACTATAAATACATTAAACACAGAATCAGCTAATTATAACCTAGGGTATATTTTCTTTTAACATATGTAGGGCCTTAATAAATACAATATGCATTACTTCTGGTATTCACTCCATTTCAGTAATTCTAACCAGCAGCCCTGTTTTCTTCGTCTTCATTTTAACCTCACAGTTGTCTGATTCTGACTGCTTTTGTGCTCAGTAATTTCTGTCAAGAAAGAAACAAGAGTTGCCGTGCCTAATGGCTTTAACTTTAAATGTCCTGTTTACTTACAGTTTCCTAGACATTTACACTGTTCCATATGTATATTTGGCAGCTCTAAGAAAAAGAAATTCATCTAGTAATGGCACTGAAAAGTGCGTCTATTTTTAGACCAGATTTTTTAGATTCCAGTATTTGAAAGGCCTGATAAATTTCCATCTCTGTATTTTGGTTGTTACTTTTCAGTTTTAAAACTAATTCTTCTGTCCACAGGGCATTTTATCCTTAAAGGACTATGTGGCTAATAGACAAAGGATTTTAAATGTTATTCTGTTCAAACCTTAAATGCTGGTCTAGAACCATAGAATTGTAGAATGGTTTGGGTTGGTAGGGACCTTAGAGATCATCTAGTCCCAGCTGCCCTGTCATGGGCAGGGACACCTCACACTATACCAGATTTCTCAAGCCTCGATCAACTGACCTTGAACACTGCCAAGGATGGTGCTTTTTTAGTTGTCTGACATTTCTTTGGACACTTTGTGAAACATGATAGGTTTCTCTCTGTAGTCCTAGGGATACTAGAAATCTCGTTGTTGAAACTGAAAGCTTCTAAGCAGCAAAGTAATACCTTTTCTTCTTTTTTCCTCAGTCAGGGGTTCAGATCCACAGATCCTTAATTCACTGATTATATTCAGGTACAATTTCCAAATTTTTCCAGGACAAATTCAAAATTACTTACCACTAGTTTAGCACTATCTTCTTAGAAGTCAATAGTAAACCGTATTAATTTTAATAGGAATAATTAGGTCAATTCTAATTAGGTCAATTCTGAAATTCTGAGAATCTGGAGTGACTGGCCTCTGTAATGCACTTTAGTAATTTCCAAAATAAGCATAAAATGCATAGTGAGGTCTTTAAAAGGAGGCTGGATTCCTCTAGCTCTTGTTCAAGGTCAGTAATCCACAATTTTCTAATTGGTATGAACCTGGAGTTCCCTGTAGTGTATGTGAAGAATTTGATTTTAGATTAGGTCATGAGCTGCTATGCTTCGCTAGTTCAGAAGCAAATTATAATCATACCTATTTTAAAAAAGCATACTCTTATCATTCTGAGCAATTGAGTAAAATTACATTGCTTGTAAGAAGCGCTTTCTGAATAAGTACCAGAATGCCATAGTAATAATGAGCTTAGTAAAACTGCTTAGACTGAATGTGATCTCACAAAAGCAAAATGTGGCATTAGGCTAATTTATAAAACTGTCTCGTTAACTGAAATTATTTGTAGCTTGTCAAACATTAAGTTGCTCAAATCAGTTCCTTGTAATTGAATTTCAGAGAAATTAACTTTGTTGTAGCAGTGAGTTTAGTAGATTGAATGTTTTATGTATTTTCTCCAAATTAAAAATAAGTAAATATGTGGCTAAGTCTTTTGACAAATTTTGCTTTTTTAATACCTAAAACATTTGAAAAATTAAACTTCTCTCTTACTGCATTACACTTAAAATTAATTTAAAGGTTAAGTAAGCTTGAGAAAACCAGAAATCAGAAACAAATTTTGTAGGATGGTGTATATTAGGATATTCATTTTGAATATGAAATAACTCTGCCTGATAATGGTTTCTGCTATTTGCTTAGAATTTGCTTTAAATTGTATTTACTCTATTTTTCTAGTCTAAAATGTATCCACACATTTAGTTTTACCTGACATATAGAAATTCATAATAGAAAACCCAGTTTTAGCACTGTCCTACAAGACAGTCTTCAGTAAATTTCATTATAAGTGTATGGCAAAAAAAGTGGAAGGACATGGGCCCAAGATTTGCCTTTGTAGTGCATAGGTGACTTTTTGAAAGCGCTTAGGATATGAATACTCAGTAATGTCCTAACTTGCTATTAATTCACAAATACATCTTTGCCAATGATATCTGTTCCTCAGGCATGCATAAAATGTTGCTTCTAGGCATGTATGTGAATATTTTAACTTTTTTGTGATGCCTAAGAAAACTGCGTTTGAGATCCGTTTTAAGATGTCCCTAGGGTTCCTGTAATGAGTTTGCCTCCCTCATATGTCTGCTGCAGAGCTGAGTATGGCAAAGAAATTTCAGACATCTGCTGTAAAAAGCACATCACATTGTCTGGATTAAGGAGCTTTATGCAGCATATGAAGTTGTGCTGCAGTACAGCATCTTTTAAATAAAAGTAATCTAAAAGAAAAAGATAGGAATTGAGAAATTTGATTTTTTTTTCCCCAGTGTAACATGTCACTACCCTATAAAAGGTACTGTGTTATCATGTGTCACATGACTACTGATGTTTTCTGTTAGCAAGATTAATAATATTTTCAGATATAATGTCCACTCTTATGTGGTTTATTACGTAATATGGGACTTCAGTTATAAAATCTGATCTTGTTCAAATACAACTATATATAGACTAGCATCGATAAGACTAGACAGAAAAAAAACCAGCCCACCTCTAAATAAATAATTAATGTGAACTAAGAAAAGACAAAAGGTAATTGAAAATGATGTTCAGTTGCCTGGGTGATGAAGTGGAACAAATTCCTCCTCAGTGCTATCACTGATAGGAACCATCGGCCTTTGTGGTTAACCAACCATTCTGTGCGCACACCAGACACACTTAGCTCCTTCAGAGAGTCTCTAAGTGTATAGCAAGTATCACCCAGGACACTGTTCTGTCCCTAATTGCATCATGGGTGATGTTTGTGGTCTGAGATTGTTGAAAAAAGCCCTTTATTTTATATCTCTATAAGTTTAAGTCACAATATAAAGATTGATATTAACATTTTCGCAACAGTCTGTTCTTTACTGTTGAACAACATGGTGTAGGGTTCAGTTTTGGAGAATACTTTAATGGTGGTTGATGTTCTACCCAACAGATGCAGTTTGCTTGCTCGCCCTATTAGAGCATCTTCAAGTTGTTTTATGCAGGGTTGTGAGGCTTTGTAAACTGTAGCCCCATATTTTGAAGCAATGTTTTTCAAATTGTTCTCTCCCATAAGTATCTGTGAAAGATGTAAATGTCTGTGGTTGTTTCTGCAAGTAAATAAAATAGACATAAATAATAACTATGAGCAGTGGAGGGGTGATGTTGTAACTGTTGTTTCTTTAATAATATTTTTTTACAACAATGCACAAGCAAAAGTATTTTTGTTCCTGGGTGAAACTGTTTAGTCAAGTTATGGGACTTTTCTGCATTTTAAGACAAAACTGAGAGTTGTGTGATGCTTATTCCCTGGCAGTGAATGCAAGAGCTTGTGACACACACTGAAAAGGGGGAGATGGGCAGGGGACAGAGGTTTGGAGTCTTCAGACAGTATTAAAAAATCAGATAGGAAAGCTTTGCTAAAACAAAAAAAAATTCACTGTTGCTTTGAGGCTGTTTTGAAAAATTTTCCTGTCATCTCAATGAAATTCAAATAATGTGGAAATAGAACTTTTCAGAGTTTAATATTTCATGTGAAGTTTTCTCTGTACTTCATTGTGAAGTACAGCCTATGGAATCATAGAAATAGTGGAAAATGTACATCTAGATTTATAGTCTTCAAAGAAAAATATTTCAAAACCTATCAAAACTTTAGATCAGCTGACATATTGTGTATGCATAAATATATAGCATGACTGAACTTTATACCAACATTTTTTTTCCTGTAGGTCTACTGTTCTTTCCTATATGTATGCTTAAACAAGTAATCAGTTATGTTTTTGCCAAGTGCATTTTTCACATGCATTCTTCCAGGCAATTTAGGCAATAGTTAACATTTCTTTTTCACTTTCTTGCAGGAAAAATAGGCTAAATCACTGATCTAAAAATGGATATCACCATATTGGAATAAAATAAGATCCTTAAACAGATTATGTAATGAACTAGCAAGATTAAGTAGTAACAAAACAATATTTTTTGCAATGGTGGTGCTTTCTCAGGAACTGTGGTACCTGTTTAGGTCACTGAGTGAATGTAGTACTGTGTTAATGCAGTGCTATTACCATGTACCCACAGTAGCTCAACTCATTCTGCCTCTGAATGCCTTTTGTGTGCAAGAGTCTAATACTGCAGTTCAACAGGAAACTGTGGTTTGCAACAAAAAATAAAGGACTGAAACTTCGGTGGGAAAAACATTTGACAAACAAAAGCATTTATATTTATTGCTTCTAGTAGCAATAAATAAATAATAATGAAATAATAAGATACATAGGCAATAAAATGTAGTTCAGTATCATTTTTGTTTTGGGCAGAACACTAGTGGCCATTTTGGCTGAACAGCCTGGCCAGTATGTCATTGGTGTAGATGGTACTACCTGTTTTTCATGCCACATTCAGCAAGGGAAAATGCTTTTTAGAAATAAATGCTGCTATTCTGAATTCTGCAAACCATCAGACTCTGCTGGCTATCTCTAAGTAATTATCACAGTCCCGCAGAGAACACATGGGATCTGTGATGCAGCAGTAGAAACTGTGAGATAAGATAACGATGTGCACTTGATTTGAGAGACTAACCTGAAAGAGTTTCTAAGAGAAGAGTCAGACAGCTGTTTCCTTATAGATTGTCATATGACAACAAGTGCTGTAGCAATAACTTTCACATTTTTATCCTTCTCATAGGATTGCTGACAGAAAATTCTGGACAAACAGAACCCAACTTTTTCTTCCTAGCTAAACGTTTATTATAATCTTTTATTGCACAGTGAGATTTATAATTATTGATCATGAGATTTTTTTTTCTCTATTTTTCAGTTTTCTGCATTAGATATTCTGGTGATATTACATGTCACAGGTGACTGAATTCACCGACGATTTACCACTGAAAGCAAGATAATGGGAGTTTACAAATTAACTGAGCAATGACACTGTTAAAGAGAAGAAAAAGTATTTTATAACATCATTTGATTGACACAAAATATCTGAAACAGAAAGCATTACACTCTAAATTAAAAAACTATTACCAAGGTAGGAACTGAGGTAATTTTGTTTGGCTCTTTTTTTTCTTTTTTCCTTTGGAGAAAATAACCTGAAACATATGATTTGAAGACAGCTATTAAGCAATTTCACTTACATTACAGAATGTCTCTTCAACTCAGAAGAATCCCAAAGGCATTTACTTACTGCAAATTTAATAGAATAAAAAATAGTGATTAAAGGAAGGCAGTATGTGCTAAAGTACAGGTATTGAGGTTTGTGAAAATTGAGGTAGATGGCTTCAGATTAGATGAGTTCTATGCCATAGAATGTTTTTTACACTTATTTTTACTGTGACAATTCCACTGATATATCAGACCTCTGCAGTCTGACTGAACAGAGAAATGCACAGGTGGAACTAGACTTGAGTTTCACCTGAGTGATATTCAGGTTTTACTGTGTCCTTCTGTTATCAAATATTATATAAGGTAGTTAAAAAAACTCCTGAAGTTGCTGACTACTAATGACCATCATTTCTGAGATCCCATGTTGAAAAACACAAAGCACACAAAACAAACAAAACCTAACAATAAAAGTAGCTCAGATAATTTAAAATTCCTCAGGAAACTTTTTCAATTGAAAGGTTTTACACAAGTAGATCTCTAAATGCCTAAAGATAGATGGGCCATATTAATATATTCCTTACTTGCTAGTATATTCTGTCACAGTGTACTGACCACTTGCTGTCTTGGGTCTGGCTTCCATTGGAGACTTTAATAACCTTTATTGGTGAGAGTGTTCGTACTCCTATGAGGGTAGTTTTGAGGTCAACATTTATAAGGAAAGACTGCTGAAGGAGGAATAAATTTTTTTTTCATCAAACCAACACTCTAGTGAGTATGAATAAATAGTGGCTGAACACTGTTCTACAGCTCATTAGGAGAAGGGGAAAACAAGAATTTGAGGATTCTGGACTGTAGACTGTGCAATTTACTATTTCGTCTGCCTCTCAAATCTAGATGGAAAGGGGTTGATATAATAACTGGGAATAGTTCTTTCTGCCCATCTTGGGACTTCCTGCCAGTGCTGTGAAGAGTGCAGTCATTAAAATAAAACCATATATAATGGTTCTAATCTCTTCTGTACGGAGCTTCCCTTTAGACATTCTTATCAAAATACTTAAATAATAGGGTGTTAGTCCAGGTCCCTGATTAGGAAGAACCCTTTCTTTTTGAAGTAAATAGACTTACTAGCAGTGTTAGGGAAAACTGAATGTTTCACTAATTTTTTTTTCTTATCTATCACTCTGTGAGATTTAGTGTCACAAATTCAGGTGTCACAAATGCTGATGATGCATAAGGTAACAGTAGAAAGATTATAATGAAGCACTGCTCTGGGATAGCAAATGAGACTGAAAGAACAAGAAGTCATAGTTATAAGCGATCGAAGATTATCTACAAAAGAGTAAATTATAAAAAAACGTACTTATATTTGATAGTGGAAATAATGCTCATTGCAGACTTGTATCAAATGGTGAGATATGATTATGGCTTATCTGATGTGTATGTGCAGAAAAAAAAGTCTGGTTTAATAAATTGTCAAAGGACATAGTGTAGTAGTTGGAGGAAAAGGAAATTACGAGCAGTGGTAAGAGAAACAAACACAGAAATTAAATGCCTTTGATTAAGCTACTCAATTCACTATAGTTTTTACTGCCTTTTTTCAGACAACATATAATTTGCTAATAAAACTGCTTTGTGAAAATACAGACTTAAGAAAAATGCATCCTGTATTGACAACAGACTAGTAAGAAGTGAAGCACCGGACCCGCAAGCTATAAAGATGGATGTCCTTCAGCTTGATGAAGCTTCTGTACCACTGTTGTGGCTGTTCCATGACCAATTCCAGTTTGTGCTCCTGAGAAGTAACAAATATGAGCCACTGCAAGGTAGCCCTGCTTACTGCCGGGGCTGAAATGTGGAATTTGTTACTGGAAGCATAGATCCTGACATGTAAAGCAGAGAACTAATTCCATTTTATACTGCATGTAGCTGACCAGTAAGGGTAGGTGCATTTCACTCCTACAGCAAATTTCATGGCACAAAATATGTAGCAGTCTTAACTACCACTTCTACATCCTTTACTCAAGACCTACACCTAACCAAAGCAAGCCTACTATGTGTTGGTTTTCTGGTGTTTTTTTTTTTTCCTAGGGCTTAAACCATAACTAATCTTATTTCTTCTTCTAGATGAGCACCTTTGCTGTATGAGTATAATCTCTCAAATATGTTTCTTAGGAAAATCAGAAAACAACCCTTTTGTTTATCTAATATTATAAATTCCCAAAGATATCGCTCTTCTCTTTGTCATTCTAATCTTTTCTAAACATAATGTTCACATGATTAATATTTCAATTTTGAGGTTTAATCTTGTGTCCACTGATTGCATACATGAACATGATCACCTGCAACTCATTGAGGAAAATCTTGAGTTTTTACTGAGATGACTATTCTTGAGAATATGATACTCTGTGTATTGAGTATCAATTAAGCTAATAGCATAGACAGAAGAATTCACTAATGTAAGTGTTTCTTGTTGGTTTTGCCATGATCTCTAAAAGTCAGAGTTAGTGTACTTTAGAGGAGATGTGTTTTTCACCACATGAAAATTCTTGTAGTTAGTCATGGAGAAGCAACTAATGATTGCAGTAAAACACTGAAAAAAACCCACGTTTATCATACAAATACCACATATTTATCACCATATTGCTGAATAGTTGCAGATAGTTAAAGCTATCAGATTTTACTGAATGGTGTTTGATCATTGAGCTAAATTCCATTCAATAAATCCATGTGATAAAGTTTTTGCCTTTCAAGAAATAACGTGATTCTGTGTTGCTGAAGTTTTTCAAAACCATGAAGTTTTTCAAAATATTTATTCAAATATTTTAGTGACTGTAATTAATGATGATTTTGGTTATATTCATTAACTTACAGTTATTCTACACTTAAGCTAATGAAAGATAGTGTTAGAACTGAAGCAAAAATTTCTATAGATTTAAAAGTACAGAGTTACAAAATGTTGGTCAATTAAAAACTCTGACAGCAGAAAATAAAGTGACAAACATGCATAGAAATCCAAGAAAATTTAAAGTTTATTGCAATATCAAATACTTTAAACAAATAAAAGGTTCCATAAAATAGTGAATCCTGAGCAATGTGCAGTGAGAATCAGACTTTTTGTTGGGGGTTTTCTTTTTTAAGCTGATTTTCAGTAATTTTAATAATACTTATTTCTGGTTTGGGAACAGAAGTTGTAAAGAGCAACTGAAAAGCAATGTCTGTCATCTGGGTATGAAGGAATCTGAAGGCTGATCTGTTACTTTGCGAGAATAATACACCTCCACAAGAGAAAACCACAATTGGTTTAGATTCACCCCTTTTATTCCCACAGTGGCAAATTGAGGTCTTCAGGTGGAAAAGCATGGAGAGTGTTTCATAGCCCACATCTAATAAGTACCTCTATTATTACTTTAATAATTTCAGTGATCACTTATATGTATGAATATGCATCACCATTATTTTTATGGATTTATATAAGGGCAAAGATGCATTATTCTCACAATTATTGCAAAGATATTCAGCACTTTGGGAACAGTGGAAATGGATTGAATTGCCTATATGTTAAACAAGAATTATAAAATAGTTTAGACAAATATGAATAATAAAATATGAAACAACTATTAATTCCCATATGCTGTGAAAACTTAACAGTGAATTATGACTTCTGTATTTTTTTCCCTCATTTCGTTATCACATCGATACATAGCACCAATAGCTGTAGAGTCTAATTCAGGAAATGCCTAAGAGTATTTTTGCATTTAATGACACACTAAAGCATAGTGTTATGCTGAAGTGAAATAAAAAAAATTTTATGCCTGGTATACATGTTTTTCCTATGGATATTTGATAAGAAAGGTACCTTGAAATCATATAGTCTGGAATTAATTGGAGAAAAAGTTGTAATGGGGCACATAGAAACTTCATGGAGTTTCAACATAATAGGCTAAAACTATGTGATCATTCCTGCTTCCCATCTGAGGTCAGTAGCTTATCAAAGCAGTATAATCAGCTAAATGTCTGCTGGACACCAGTGATTTATATGGCCTACTGACAAAGGAAGGGAGAAACATCTTTCTCCAAAAGTGCACTAATATTGGCTGTAGTGAGTTAGGTAAATCAAAGAAGAAAAGGTTTCTCCACTTAAAGATACTTAAATAGAAAGGCAGAATCTGAAGAAGAGTCAACTGGTTTGGGCAAGACTCAAGAAAAACAAAGTGTAGCAAGCACATTCCCTGTGAAGATATTTATTTCTGTCGTCCAGCATGGGAAGCAAATTGCTTTTTCAAGCTCAAACTCCTTCTTTATTTGCTAACAGTAACTCAGAAATGGAAACAGCTGAAATATAATTCACCCTACAAATTAAATAATGATTCCTTTTCTTGCAGTTTAATGCTTTTGTGTACTGAGATTTCAGCTTTGGTGTCCAGTGAACGAAAACTCTATCAGTAAGAGTTATGACCCTTTGTAAAAAAGCTTTGTCAAGACAGCTTACCTAAGTAATAGACAATATACAGTATGGATAAGAGTACTGTTTTTATTGTGTTTAGTGGTATTCTTAAGTGTACTATTCAGTGTAACTCTTTCCATTCTGCTCACCACTGATATCACCCCAGATCTTCATAACACCTCCAAAATCTTCAGTTATGTAAAAAAATATTTCGGCTCTAAAACCCAATAATACCTGTTTAAGGTAAAGAGGAGAGAAATTAATCTTTCATTAATTTATAGAGCCTCCACAATGACAGTATATTGTTGGGGCAAGAAATGTATGTAGTTAAATCATGGTGCACAGAAAAACAAACTGATTCTGCAGCTAAGCTTGTTTTGCCTGGGGAAGTTTCCTTTTAAATTCAGACTTAGGAATTGCATGATCTTTAGGATACAAGCCAACTCCAGCCAGGTGGTGATAGAATTTGGTGTGCAGCCTTAGCAGTTCTCATTTACTTACTTAAAGCTTCTCACAGGAGCACATAAATATATAGTTTAAATGTTCATGTTTGCGAAGAAAAGCTTGGTAATATAATCTTAGCCCTAAAGATAAATGAGAATGAAGTACCTGTGCTATTTTAAAAGCAGTCTCATGATAAAAATATTTGCAATTTTGGAAAGCTTTGGGAAAGCTGACATGTCACTTTTGACTGTCACATCTTAGAAACACTTGTGATTTTCATTGCTGTAAATACTCTTCACATCTCACTAATGTAACAATGAAACACTTACGTACAACTTAGTTCAGTGTGTCAGTGCAGAAAAGTCTTATATCACAGGAATTTGTTCAAGAGTTTTTTACAAGGAACTAAGTTTTTTATTTAAGGGTTCACCTGTCTGGTTGCTTATTCTTAAGCCTAATTGATACATGGGCCAAGCATCCAAGTATCTTAGACATGTCCTTACTATGCGGTAATTGATGTTTCTTGTAACTGTTTTCCTATATAAACCATATTTGTAATAGACTCTAAGCTTTGTATATTAAAATGGAACATGAATAAGACAAAAAATAAGGACTTAAAAAATTAATTTATAAGACTGTATAGTACATGAAGGCCAACTTATTAAAACCTGAAAGAAAATATTAATTTGTTTATCTAGTAGCAATAAGAAACTCACTATCTAGTTACTGCATTGATATGGTGGTGTGAATTCAAGAGAGTTATTGCTTGCCTTCATCTGTTTTGAAGAAGGAGATTATAAAGGTAATTAAACAAATCCTAATGATAAATTCCAGCACAGTTTTTATTGTGTTCTTATAGCAAAGTGCCCCCAAATGCTGATTTTGGTAATATAGAGAATCTGTCAATAACTGCAAAACATTTGAGTGCATGCAGTTATAGGCAAACAAATTTCAAATTGCACTGTATTTGTAAGACAGATCATGGCAAAAGATCTGCGTGTGTATTTCTTTTTCTACTTGCTTATGTGTCCTTTCATTGGGAGTCAAAACATTATTGCAGTTGTTACAGCTTAGTCCTTGGGTCATATACTTTCCTTTCACCTCTTTTAAAATGAGTGGGTTTAAATTATTTGAATAAAGAATACAAAGGACTTCACATATTGAGCAAAACAAACATGAAACATTGCCAGGTAATCAAAAAACCATTTTGATGCAAAAAATGATGACAACTGCTTATTTGGAATGCTACTAGATCAGCTGTCTTTAAGACTTAGAGTTTTTAGGAATTAAATTATTTTAAATTAGTAATGATATTTAATTAGCTCCATTGCAGGCATAAAAATGAAGCAGCATGTTATTTCTCAAAACCCCCAATTTTTAAGCTATTCAGAGTCTTAATGCTCATATAATGCATTAAACCCCTGTTACCTTCATTTTATTATCTTGTAGAAATATTGAACTGGAACATCCAGTCATAATCATTTTTCATTCAAATTGATCACAGCTTTGAAATTTGTGCTGTGAAATAATCACATCATAAGAATGACAGACAAAAAATTAGGTCATTTGAATAAAAGGGAAATCATCATAAAACTAGAACACATTCATATCTCTTTGCATACAGCCTTTCAGGCAAAGTTGCACATACAGCATTTTCATATTCACTTGAATGTTTTAAGTTTTAATGAATTATGAATGATATTATAGATGCTATATAGATGCCTTACATGGCACTTTGAAAAGTGTTTCTAATTTTAGTGACCTGTGTCAGTACTTACTAGTTTGTCGCTCTTGAATGCAGTCTTTGAATTTTGAACGTGACAGGGTTCAAATAAATATTAGTAATTCATAATAGAAAGTAATTTTTGTTATAATGACAAAATAATATTTTCTGAGTGTAAATTTATTTCTCATAAAAGCACAGCAAGATAGATTTTCTGAAAATCAAATTTAAAAAATAATGATATTATAAAGCAGGGATCTAATAATGAAAATGCTTAGGTCCACTCAGACTTTGTCTATAGCAGCCTGTAGGAGGATTGCAGAGAAGAGTGATGTCAAAAGAACCTACATCCCTCATTCTGTGTGATACTTTCTCTTCAGAGCTGATGCGAGGGGATGCTCGTCTGTAGAGCCCCAGTTAAATCAAAGGTGAGATCCCCGCAACCTGGTCCCCTAGTAAAATGACATGACAAGGTAATACCAAAGACAAAGTGCAGAGTAATTTATCCCAATTAAGATATGATAAGAAGAGTAGCTTTACTCCCAGAGAGATTTGAAAACTTTACTTTTTGCTACATATATTTTGCAGGGTGAAGAATTGACATAATTATGTGTTATTTTGATGCACTGTTTCACTGGGGAGCATCCTGGGTTGTGTATACTATATTTGTGCAGGCTTGATGGTACATGTTGTCAAGGCTATGAAAAATAGGTGCTATTTTGACAGGTTTCTATCAAAACATTTACAGTTTTTCTACAGCAACAAGTTACGTTAAGGCTCTCTAAAATATTAAAAACCCGTAGTAACTTAAAGGTAGCCAGCTAAAAAGAAAAAAGAAACCCCTCAAAATGCACAATATTGTAATATTAGGATATTATTTTAAGCTGAAACCAGGACAGGTGTCTGTTTGGAAGAAAATCTAATCCAAGTATTCCCCATTGCATGCTTGCTGAGTTGTCTGATAAGTGGACTGTCTAAACGGAATGTGAGATCTTCAGTTAAGACAACACTGTGGAGAGCTATCATGAAGGGTAAAGGTAAACTTTGAATCTGGATAGCTATGGCTTAAAATAATATTCATGTCCTCATACTGAAAAGTTAACCCATTAATAAATTTCACTCACGTATAAAGATATGTATTAACATTATTTTAAGGTGCTTTGGTTTATCCTATTGAAGGAATAAGAGTCATGAACAGAATGACCTACCTCTTCTAGTTAAGTGGCCTTGACTGCCGTGTTTTGAAGCTGAATAGGTCTTTTGTTCAGAGCATCATTTCCTCGTTGCAGCAAAACTTACTGGCATTCTCAAAATTATCCTTCTGCTATATTTATTGCTGCTTTTCATCTTAGCAGCTCCTGTGTTAATTAAGTGGTATCTGTACTGCCAAACAGAACAGGCTAGGAACCAGTCAGTGGCTTTAAGACTTAGTAGCATGGACATACCTACACCTAGCTGGCCTACAGCCAGCTTCTTTTACTGAAAATTTGTCTTTGCAGTGATTAGAATATGCTAAAGTGGATGAAAGGGCTGTGCTAGCAATTTAACAGTGCCACTAATAAGAGGCCCAGAAACTGGACTGGTTTACTGGCCTTCTTATATTTAATGGTGCCCATGTGGATTTAGTTACCCTTTTCCTCCCAGATTAGCTCATATTTGTGCCAGTAATCAGTTGGAAGCTTCTTAGCTGTGTCAGCTTTTACTTTCCGTCAGATACGACCCCTTTCTTTAATAGAGCCCTGCCCAGAGCAAGACTGTTTATCAGAAAGACCTATCATTTTCCTAGGAATAAAAAATAGTATAAAGGGATTTTCATGGTTTGGGAGTCCAGAGGTTGGGGTTTTTTTTATTTTCTTATTTTATGTACACTAACTTCTCATCATTAAAAAGGTTAATATATTTCAGAAATTGGGAGGTAAGAATTTGTTCTCTTGATGGGTAGTATTCACTCAGTAGTTCAGATTAATAGGATTTTTATCTGTTTGTTTTCTATTTCAGGTTCTTACTATAAGAATATTTTGTATCTACAGACTTTAGAAGGGCCTTGGGTTTATGACATTTTTCCAAAACAGAAGCCTAATGGTCTTATTCCATCTATCAGTGCTGCCAAAATACACAAATTAAAAATCTTCCTGCTTATCTCCCATGACAGTGCCAGCTCAACATGATAAGAATTGGACTGTAGAAATAAGCCCTGCTGCCATCGTGTTTGAAGCAAGACTGTCATCGGCATTTGATTTTTTTGTCACTCTCTACTGTCCCATGTCTCACATCAAAATACCAGGAATATTAAGTCTATACTAATTATGTGGAAAGTGCATAATGCCATGTTGCGTTTGTGTAACATACCTTTACTTTGAACTATGTAGATATTCTGCTACCTTTTGATATGGCAGTACGGTGCATCTGTTGCACAAAAGAGCCATAGGCTTCTGTCTGTTTACTCTGCGCTGTCTACATAAATGGGGAAATCCTTGCAATGTGGGAACATGTTGAGAGATCTCACCCTGAGCATATTTCCACTATATAAATCATGCGCAACTTGGCTTGTGTTTGAGTTCAGCCATTTAGAGAATAACATTCTTTTATTTTTCACTCTTCCACTTCAACAAATGAAATGACAGAGAGATCAAATGCACATGATTCTTAGCTTCCTCATACGCCTTCATCTCAAATCCCAAAAGTCTTTTTTCTTGCTTTCAGAATAAGAAGGAAATATCTCTATTTTACTTAATCCCTTGTGTACTAAAAATGGCCAAGAGTAATCCACATGGAAAAATATGAATGTGATATTTGCATTTTAAAAAAAAGAAATTTAAGAAGATATCAGGGATATATTGCTTAAGTTCCTGCTGAGGTCTGCTTTTAGAACTTTGTGGTCACAAGTGAAGATACTCTGTACTGAAAAACGCTTCACTTGTGCGGTAGTGATGACTGCTTTTTACAGAACCAACCTGAGGACAGGGTGACATCTGTAACTCTGGAAGCAGAAATTGTCTATTGTTCTCACAAATTAAGAAATTAGAATCTTCCTTGTATATTCCTACCTTTCTTGCACTTCAGAACAAGTGTGCAGAAATCACACTAGACAATCTAAAGCTACTGTCATATGCTACCTTTTGCTATCAGCCTTTTAGAAATAGGAAGGAAAATAGAAATAAAATGCCCAAGAACAGCATTTCTCACCTAGAAATGTAAATAAGAATCAGATCCCTGTTTTGAAGTCTATGTCATGGATTTTCCACTAAACAGATGGTGAATAAGCTTTTCCTAGCAGGAGACACTTTCATTGAACCTTATAGTAGACATAAAATATTTCTTCATAGAATGAAAGTTTTAACATAATAAAAAGACAGAAGCACTTTCTGTTTCATAATGATAAAGAGTTATTAAAAAAATATATTTGAAGAAATCTCTTAGTTGAATCTACATATTCTGTTGCACGGTGTTATTAGTGTGTCTTCTACTTCTTTGCTTTATGGCACAATGTCTGCTACTGTACATTGGTTATTCCTGTTTCTTCACTAATAAATCTATTCATTCTATATCCTTATCAATAGGTGCGTATGTGTGTAGGGTGGAATTAAGTTTTTACCCTACTGGATCTTCCAGAACTACCAGTCTCCCTGTCCCATAAACCACTGTATTTGCAAATGTATTTGCTGAAAGGGGAGCACAGGAGGTGTGGGCTCATAATCTGTTAGAACAAAGATACTTTCATAACTGGCTGTACAAGATCAAGATATTAATGGTCTTCAGCTGTTTGATATTGGTTTTCTGCTTAAAATTGCTGCTCCTAGATCTAAATTAACAGAAAAAAAAATAATGTGAGGACTCCCCATCTACTTCAGTGAAAAATGAGGCAGCCTGATCCACCAAAAGTCCTATTTAAGGCTTTCTATCTCTGTGTGTGAAGAACTTAGAGAATAGGAAATCTCACTTGTTGCTCTTCTAACAGGAGAATTAAAGATGACTAAAAGAAAAGCAGGAGTTTTAATTTGAAAGGGCTTGTTTAGTTTGTTTTTCTGACCAGTTCTATGTAGTAATATTTCAGAGGGGTTGAATGCATAACAAATTTTAAGCAACCAAATTATGAATTTCCACGCCACTGATACATAATTGCAGTTTGCTTTTTGATGTTGTGTGATCAAGGATTAACGTGTGACTGGAAATATATTTTCATTCTCTGAAATCTAATCAATGATCCTCAACTTTTTCTTCAAATCAGAAAATCTGTGCAAATTCCTGTATGGTGTGTGGAAGAGCTGGTCAGCATTTGCATTCTGTGAATTTGATAAATAAACATACATCAGTAAGAATGTGTAAAATCAATTAACTAAGGAAACCATGCGTGGCACTACGAAGATGTAATTCTAACTGCTGCAGATGCAGTCATCTGCATCTCCACTTATGTTCACTAAGATAAGGAAAGTTATTTGTGTGTTTTAACATGCAAGGTATTTGCCAAGAGTAAATTTAAGTTTCTGTTGAAATTTGCCAAGAGTAAATTTAAGTTTCTATTGAAATTAATAAGAGAATTCTGGTTCATAATAGCTCATGTATGTTTTGATTAGTGAGAAGTCCAACATTTCCTGTTACTAACATCTACAGTAATGCATACTTCAAACATTCAAATGCAATTAGAGAAATTTAATTAAGGAAACAAGTATACCATTAATTGAATTTTCTACATGTGTTATCTGGTTTCCATAAATAGAAATGGTAAAAGAGTCTGCTCAAAGAGCATATTAAGTTTTTTGCATACTATAGCAACATCTATTCAAAACCCATACAAATGTAGGGAAAGAAAAGTAAAACATAGGAGGCTTTGCAAACCAGCAAATACTTCATTTTGGTGGTTTTGTTTGCTGAAAAGAACAGGCATGAGATGTTGATTTCAAAGCATGATATCCTCTGGCTGTATCTAGTGGCATTCTTTAGATTTGATTCACCATTGTCCTGCATCTTACTTCACATCTATTTTAATACAAATGATTAGAAAAAAAGCCTGGTGAAGCACAGATTGCAGATGCTCAGTCTGTAGTTGATGACATTATGAGATGATCATCTTTTGTCTTAGGCACTGGAGTTGCTGGTGATAGTGACAGATGCTTCCAATGACCTGAAAGGGAAAAAGTGAAGTGTCTGTCTCAACTGGCTTCAAATCTGGCTGACATTCTTTCATTTGATCATGCCTTTGTGAGCTGGTGAAGTAACCGTTGTGAGAAAGCAGTTGTCTGTGTGTGTGTCTTCCATGCGTACCTGCAACAGAAATTACCCAGCAGCTGAGGCAGGGCCTAGGCTAGCCACGCTTCAGGGTAATGGTGGCATCACACCACAGCTGAAGTTGCCCACCAATGTGTTGCAGTATCATAATGCTGACCAGCAGCCAAAAAGAGAGGAGTGCTCCTGGACTGCCTCACAGCTCATTGTTTGCTGCAGGGGAAGCAGAGAGAAGCTGCAGTTCTGGTTAGAATCTGAGGATCTCAGCTGAGGAAGCCTGCCCAGCCTGCCCTCATGAGGTCTGAGACGCATGGTACTGCACAAAAATAAAATGGTAAGTGTTTGAACTTGTGAAACCTAGGAAGAAAATTAGCTCTATTCCAGCTGTAACCAGGACATTCCTTTTTGAAGATTCTTGTATGTAGTTTATGATAGTGTCACAAAATGAATGAGTTCTCAGAAGTTAGAGAGTTTCACTGAATTCTCAATGCGTACCCAAGCTATAATTTAGCTTAGGTCTTTCAGAGGTAAAAATGAGGGCATATGGAGATTCAAAGCAAAGCATTATAATTTTAGCATTTCAAAAAGGATGTTACTGTCAACAAGATAAGGACATTATTATAGTTCAAGTTATATATAAGTTATATATGTGTGTAACATATATAATGATCATAGAATCATAGAATTGTAGAATAATTAGGGTTGGAAATGACCTTAAGATCATCTAGTTCCAACCCCCCTGCCATGGGCAAGGACACCTCACACTAAACCATGCCACCCAAGGCTCTGTCCAACCTGGCCTT